>CM017560.1:25158910-25431746 GCA_007844125.1 Sinonovacula constricta
GTAAATTTTATAACAAAAGTGCATGTGTCATATTCAAGAAAATGTAAAAATAATTGTCACTATATATTCACCTTTACAACTAAGTTATAAGAAATTGTTTCTTCTAATCCTGTACAGGTAACCATCCCAACTAAGGAAATCTGTGCCATTACAAAAGAGAAGACAGCCCGCGTCATTCCGAATGCCATCCAGATTACGACTGAGAAGGACAAATGGTTCTTTACCTCTCTCACAGCCAGAGACAAGACCTTTATGATGCTTTTCAGACTCTGGCAGAACTGCCTTATGGAGCAGGTCTGTATATATACCTGCTGATAGTTTCTGTTTAAAATATAGTGCAAGGCATAACTGTATTAAGTTATATATATTATATTCTATAAGATGTATCTTATTACAACAGAAAAGCCACTGGCAACAGAACTTTTTACATGACAAAGGGTTCCAGGCTATGTCCTTTAGCTCTCCTGTAATTAAATTATTGATAAAAACCATAGAAATCAGAACCAGGAATGTAACTTCTTGCTACCACAACCTGTCCTACTTTCTGTGAAGAATATTGTATCCTGGTCATAAAGTAAGTTTATGAGATCAGACTTAATAATGCTTCTGAAAGGGAAAGCTGTAGAATTCACAATGTCTGTCCTCATAATTTTGGTTGTGAATAGAATATTGATTAGAAGGGCAATGTCAGGAACTATAACTCTGTTGTCCGAGTTTTTGCCCCCCACACCTTTTTCCTTATAGGCTTATATCAACATGAAACTCCCATTATATGTAGGGCTTGCTGAGAGAAATCCTTGTAATCAAGTACAGTTAATCTGGAATCAAGGAACCAGTGGCATATGGTACTGGTGTTAACTTATAACTTCTGACTGCTTAGCTTCTCACTGTATGGGTTCGAGTCTCAGTAAGGGTGACCATCTTAATGACGAAGGGTCTTTCAGTTGACCTGCAGTGTGCTGGTTATCCAGACAATTTTTCTTTTGTTATCCTTAACAAAAATAGCAGGATGTTGCTATTATGATCATAATTGCCAGCTGTGGTTTATTTAAGAAACAAGACAATCATCTGGAATATTTGAAGTTATGTTTCTTGTCGTTTTTATTTGCCCAAAGAGTCTTATTATGGTACGGCACATGTTGTTTTTGGAGATGACTATTGATACTAGGTTAACTTTCAAGAGCCATATAAATTATGTAATTACCAGATGTCATATATACCTGAAGATGCTGGCAGTAGTTGCTTCTCTCATAACGCTTGGGGCCAAGGGGACAGGATTACGCCTGACCCAACGGTGTCAGTATAATGGACCGACTAGTTTCAGTCCCTAGGCACCTTATAAGTGCCCCTGTACTATTATGATAGAAATTTCGCTGCACAGTATCGGCAAAAATGCGGGCAAATCCCATCCCATCCCTGAACATGCTGAGAATGCTAAAGGGAACTGATTATGGGTCAAACAAACAAAGTAGTTTCCTTTTTTTACAGGTCTCTAATACATTCAAAGATAGAATATGGGTGTCAAATTTATTCGTTTGTCTGGCTGTCTGTTTGTTAGCAGATATCTCCTCCTTTATAACTCATCACTATTTCTTTATTTTTGCGTGGATGATTAATGTTGATGTGTAGTTGTGTATGAAGCTGAGTTAACTCAATTTACATTGCTTATTCTGGAGTAATTTCCCTTCCTTATTTTATTTATCAAAATAATGTGTTGAACACTTCTTTATTATTCATTAAAAAAAATTCATACTTGCATGATTGATTATACTTGATATGTAGTTGTGCGTAAAGGTGAGGTTTATTTGTTTGCATTGTTCATTTCAGTGTTATTGCCCTTTGTTATTTTCCTTAGCAAATTCTCCTTTATTTCCTGTCATAATTTCTTCACAGATTGTTAATAATAATTTGCACTTGTGGCTTTACCTTTAGGCATACAATTCCCTTGCTTGAGTTGCTCTAGTTTGTTGATATTTGTCCAGACTGTTTTCCAAACACTGTTGCATCATGAAAATTCATGGGTGGAAACATCTCATTAGTTGTATTATTTACATAATTATGGATGCTTAATAACATATACAGTGTATGTATATCTTGTGGTATGGTAGCATTTATTGCTTTCAGCAATTTTACTTTGAAGGGGTTTTCTGTGACTGAGCCTATAGAAATGCCCATATATAACTCCTCAAACCCTTATTTGCATGGGCTTACATCCCACATGGGGCAAGAACTTTGATGTTGTAAGGTCTGCCAGCTGACCTAGGATGTGGTTCTAACTAGACATCTGTTTGATATTGTTGTCTAGAGAATGTATGCAAAAACAAAATCCAAACCAACTAGTTATGATATTTATCTTTAATGTCCCTTCTTGACATTTGTCCATCTAGAGACAAAGCCCCTAATTCTACCATGTTATGTGTGTATTTCCAGCCACTGGTTCCTCAGGAGCTCTGGCACTGGGTCCACAGTAGCTATGGAGATGAGTTGGGTCTGACATCCAGCGATGACGACTATGTCTCCCCGCCAAGCCTCTCAGAGACCAAGGACCCAGAACAGATAATCAATGCCATGAACAAGGTGGGTGCAGTAGGAGACAAGAATGTAATGTTTTAGTCCTCAGCTTAATTGTTTTTGTCCTGTTTGCATTCTACTTTTTTTTTCATTTCACAAAAATAAGAACTTGAAAATTGTTTTGCTTTATACAATAATTATTTACTATAACATAATTTCTGTGCTAAAGACCTAGGTCCGTTACTCTAAAGTCAAGGTCACACTTAAAGGTCAAAGTCATAAACCCTGGTAGTGCACTGGTGGTCGAGTCTGCTTAGTAACTTTTTCATAACTGTAGGAAATTTTGAAATAACCTGGCAGAAATGTTAAACACATGAAGACGACATGTCTCGCACAGGACCCAGGTCGGTTACTCCAAGGTTACACTTACAGGTCAAAGTCATAATCCCTAGAAGTGCTCTGGTGGTCATGTCTGCTCAGTACCTCTGTTATACAAAATAAAAGTATTACAGCAGCTCATGCAGAAAGTAACACACTCTAATGTCTTGATTGAAAGAACTTGTTTACACAGAACTCATGTGTATATGCTGGACCCAATGCCCTTGTGTGATTTATAATCACAGATTTAAAACTGTCTTAAACAACCTCTCTTGGGTGTAACATTTTGTTGCCAATATCAACGTTTAGTCTCAAATCTGAGTGTTAATTGTTAACTGGTACACAAATAGTCAGAAAATAAAGTTTCTTGTGTGATTAACTACATACACTTAGGTTTATAAAACAATTAACTATAGCAGGTTGTCACCTAATTTTGGTTGTAAGGACAGCCTTTATTTTGTTTTATTTTATTTTTATCAGATGTATTTTGCCTATTGAAAACAAATGATAGGAGGTAAAAAAGTCAATTTTATTATATACATAAATCTAATGCTATTGTCTGTTTAATAACTCAAACAATGTTTACAGGGACATGTCTTGTTATCATTGGCTGCAGCACTCCCACTGTCAACACCTTAAATCACAAACTTAAATCACTGTCATCAACATTACTGTCATCATCATCATAATTTTCATCATCTTCATCATCATCATCACCAATATTGCCATCATTATCATCATTATTTTATCTTCATCACTATAATTATCAATTTTACACCACAACCAGTTGCAACAAATTTGTTAACACAAATATGTCACTAAGGTCACAATTATATGATGTTTATTTTGTTTTCATCTAGAGATATGATCTCTCTTAACTAAGATAATATTTGTCTGTTAATTAGAGCATATGTTTAAGTAAAACTGACATGCAGATAGAATTTCAGATATAAATGTCAATGTCTATTAGCTTGTGGATCAGCTTGTTATCTTAACTGAAGATTACAGCAGTAGTTCAAACCTGTTTATTTATAGTCAATTAGGAAACAAGTTCTTTCAACTTATAGTAATCCCTCTTGACTGTCCACTTCCTGGTTAGAACCAGAACCCAGGTACTGAGTACCTGGAGCAATGTGCAGTAAATAGTCTTTCTCAACATCACATGGTAAGTTTAGGGGTTTGAACCCGTGACCCTCCGATCCATAGTCTATAGTCTTAACCACTAGACCACTGACACCCATATTACAGCAGTATATACAGTATATATTCACTGCCAGCCCTAATGAGAATCGTATAACTTGCTGGAACAAATTGAATATCTTTCATGACAACTTTTGGTTTTTATTTTGGGTTATAAACTTTCTGCAGTAGTGTGTACAGTCAATGGAATCAGAATGGTCTGTCATTTTCTGTCCAATGGATTTGAATTTTTATCGACTATTTTTTAATTAAATTAACATATACAAGATTTGCTACACAAGTTGTAAATGTTAAAAATAATTACTCCTTCAAAACTTCTTTGATAATCATGTTTTAATGAAGTTGGTCTTCTTCGGATAACCGACTTGTGACATCATAATCATCTTTTTTTACACTTTGGGCATCGGCAATTTCTGTAGATGGTAATTTCTAGCTGTGTTAGGTGAAAATAATGACTATCCACAAGAAATGTGTACAAAGTGATTTGAACACCGAGTTCTTATGAAAAGTTTATGGCAGAAGTATATAGACCCTTTAAGTATGTTGATTATAATGAGTAATGACTGTTAGATGGTGGCATATTTAAAACTGGCCATTCAGTTTGACATTTTGTGTAACAGGATAGAACATTGGTAGGACACACCACACTAAATCACTGAGTCTGTGTTTCGAATCCTTGCAGATAACCATTTTATTTACAATGAAAAACTAATTTTTCTCTCCAAAAATAAATGGATAACTACAAATATAATTTGAGCCATGCAGTTAATTTCCCTGTGACATCTGTCTCAGCTTGTTAAGCTGAATTGACAATATATTCCCCCAATGACACAATGAAGTTGGTCAACTGAACACTATATTTAGACTCAACTATAACTAGGACGTTACATTATGCTAATATGCCTGTAATGGAGGCTAAGAGATCTACTTAAAGGAGGACTAGCTAACAGATGGTTGTCAGAATTACATAATTTGCAAAACATTTTTGTCAACACAAGTGGAAAACAGATGTTCAAATTGTAGGATAAAAGTGACAAAAAAGACACATAATCAATGCAAAATGAAAAAAAGATGAGTTAAAAAAGAAAAAAAGCATTTGCTAATTATAAACTTTAGAAAAAAATGCAAGTAATCTTGGCAATTCTATTGCTAAAATATAAATATTTTTATTGAAAGACAACACGAACCTTATTTCTGAATTTGCCATTGTAAATTAACGCTTTATTTTTATAAAAGAAAAGACATTTGGTTAATCCTATTGACTTTTTTACTTCTTGTCTGTGAGGAACAAATAGGATATATAAGTTGATTCAAGACCTTGACATTGAGGAGTTGTACATGTGCTTTGAACTTTTCAAATGTTTAAAATTTATATGATTTTGCAAAATACAACCTTTTCAAATAATTAAGAACAAATATATAAACAATAAATAATTAACAGTGATTTTTCTTTTAATTTATATCCTTTGCATTAGTCTGTATTGGCAAGGAGCTTTCCTTTCTTTTTCTGGTCTGATTGGTTGATCCAAAAACATCACTAATAACCAGGCAAATTTCTCCAAATAGTTTCCAGTAGTTCACTGACATTATGTGTTAAATTGATAGAAATAATATTTTTAAGAAGAATAGGATAAGATGAATTTACTTTGCTGAGTAGTACTATATCTTGGAGAGAAAAGTTAGTACAAAATTTAAACAATGAAGTAACAATACATTCTTTTGATACCCCTTCGTCCAGCGACCAGCTTCCATTGTGCAGCATCAACAGTTTGCTTGTGTTCATGCTAGAGGCAAACTTGGTCAGAATGTTTGTCTGCAACAAATCTTGGATGAGTTCGTTATTGGGTCACGTGGGGTCAAAAACTAGGACAAACGGTCAAATTTAAGAAAACCTTGTGAACATGCTAGAGACAACATTTATGGCCCAATTGTCATTAAACTTGGTCAGAATGTTTGCTGGTATTAAATCTTAGAAATGTTTTGAACTGGGTCACATGGATTCAAAAAATCACCAGGTACACTTTTAGAAAATGTAATCAGCCCAGTGGCCACACTAATGGTCCAATCTTCACCAAAGATTTTTAAAGTAAAAAACTATTAATTAACTGATGCCAGATGCGAGCCTACTAAAAGCCTCTGTCCTCAGGGAGAGATTAAGGACCATCATGGCTCTCATGTTATAAGATTAACTTTTAATCAATACATTTTTTCAGAGGATCACAAAAAAAGACAGAAACAATTGGAAGGCAAGAATTGATAGCAATGCAAGAATAAATAAGATGGCAAGAATCAAAACAGAGGCAAGAAAATGAAAGCATTGAAGGCTACATTACACTGATTTGTCATATTTTATTCTTATATAGCTGCTCCTTTTAGGGTTTAGTATTATTTTACATGCACATACAAAAAGGGGCACCCATGAAATGGCAGTTATAATGGGCATCTTGTAACTCCTTATTCCTAAACCTTTCACCCTGTGGCTTTAAGTCCTGATAAGAGTAAAGAACCTATAAGTAGGTAGGTCTTCAAGTTGACCTGAGATACAACATTTGACTCTTCTTTCTCTAATTATAGTTACTGGTCACCAATATGACCGCTAATATTTTTATTGCGATATATTGGAGAAAAAACTTAACCTACAGCTTGCAGCTAAATTTTCATTAAGTAAAAATCAGACTATTCATTCACACAATCCTTTTAATATATAAAATTCACTTATATTCTTTCTTTAAAATACACAAATAGCCTGTATGTCATTGGTTCATATATCATCGTCAATTATTAACCTTTTTCTGCATACAGTGTGTATCATAATATCATATCATAACAACTGATTATATCCTGTACTGGTCCTATTAATGAACTATTACAATCAGACCATCTTTATGTATATGTGTGGGAGTGTGGTGTATTATGACCACAGTAGATATGAGTACCCTCCCTTCTTCTCATGACCTACCTTGTCAGGTAAACTCATGTTATGTTTCTTTACCTTCTATACTGTTGTCATAACTTCTGACCTTTAGATCTTTTGTGCCCATGTTTCTATTCGGAATTTTGACTATGATTTTTTAATCATCAATCGCAGCTTGACTTTGTCATCATCGTGACAGCTTGTGGATCGGGAGGTCGTGGGTTCAAACCCCGACCGGGTCAAACCAAAGACTTTAAAGTTGGTAGTAGTGGCTTTCCTCCTAACGCTCGGGGATAAGGGGACAGCATTACGCCTGACTCGTCGGTGTCAGTTTTATGGACCGGCCTGGTTCAGTCCCTGGGCACCTCATAAGTGCCCCTGTGCTATTATGATAAAAATGTCCCTGTACAGTATCTACAAAAATGCTGGCTAATCCCATCCCATTCCATTGTGATAAAATTGTTTTGGTCCAATTTGTGCATCAAAATAAATAAAAAATAACTAGAGGCTGAGGTAATTATACTTTGAGCTGAAGTCTGAGATTATCCTCAAGCTATCAATTGACCAGATTTTAAGTTTTATTTCAAACCCAGTCAATTGGATTCTTGAGACTGGACTCAGACTCTAGCTAAAAGCTTTATAATCTGTGGAACATTTAATTGTCAGCTTTTCTTGAAAGTAGACTGTATCTCAAAGCTTTATAATGTGTGGAACATTTAATTGTCAGCTATTCTTGAAAGTAGACTCTAGCTCAAAGCTTTATATTGTTTGGAACATTTAAATGTCAGCTATTCTTGAAAGTAGACTTTAAGTCAAAGCTTTATAATGTGTGGACTGTTTACTTGTCAGCTATGCTTGAATGTAGACTTTGTCCACAATTCTTCAAGCAGTTCACACAGACGTGTTGCTTAGTCTGGTGTTAACGCAATAGTTTGTATTGTTTTTTTAACAGGTTAAAAGTTGATTTTTTTAACTAATGCTGTTCTCATCTAGTCTGTCATCACCAGCAGCAGCTGTGTAAAAGCAGCATTACCTTAATGTACCTTTTTTTTAACAACTGATCTTTTACAGGTCTTGTTTGATGGGTCATATCCCTGAGGAATTTTAGTTGTATTGTCTTTTTTAACTGAGAATTTTCCTTAAATCTTGAAAAAATCCACAAAAAAATTCGAAAATAAATGGTTTTATAAATAAATCTTAAGCAGTTATATAAGCATCAATATTTTAATATCTCTTTAAGGATATTTATAAGTTCGTGTAAAAGTAAAGAAATAAGGTTTTGTATGGATATGTCCTCTGTACTATGTAGTAGGTTTTGACTCACATATATGTACTTTATGACTCACATGTACTTGTCCCTCTGTCAGGAGCTAGAAATGGCCTTAATCAAGCATCTGGCAATATATGACCCAGATATCGACCAATAGATTTATGTGTGTCATTAGCTGACATTATAAATGATGTGATATTTATCAGGTGAGTGTATAACCATAGGCCCTGCTGACCCAGTGACCCAGTGAGGCTCATCATGTTGATGATTGTGGTAGTGGTACCATATGGTGCGTTATATGGAGCATATGGTGCATATATATTTTATGTCATCTGATGCAGTTGTACTAATTAGTGGCCTTTATGTATATTTTTACAGTATATGGAGTTTAAATTTGAAGCAAAAGCTGAATTCTTTGTTGCTTCAAATAAATTTTGAACTAGCCAAATCTGCTATTTTAAAAAAAAATTAGAATTGGTGGACATTTTTCTTGGGTGGCCTTCAACATAATGTTAAAAAGAAAGAAAAGAACTGTCCAAAACCATAACTGCTAAGGGCATGACATGGCCATTTTCTGTATATAGTGAAACTTTGAAAATCTGTTTGACTGAAACAACATCACCAAGAGCCTTTATATTTGATTAGAAATGATGATTTGTTTAAATAAATATGAAGGATCAAACACCTGGCTACATGTGCATGGCCATTCTCCACATATGACTAATAACTAAAATTTCTTGACTGATCAAAACCCCTGGAGCACATTACAATGTATTGTTAAAAGGAATTTTGTAAACTTTCCTTTTAGCAATCATGTATTTATTTCGGTCTGTTGTTTTACTGGAATTATGTGGCTTTAAAGGACACATTTCTATAAAGAAGATTTCTTCTAAACCGAAATTTAATTTTTAGTGTGTATTCTGCAAAGAAACATGACATTGAAGTTACTGTGTCATAAGTCTTTGATTTGTAACCTCGGCCCCTTAATGTGTGAGTGTAGCTTGGTGATAGGGAGAGAATCTGTAAGTGGTCCGGTTAGCTCAGTTGGTAGAGGATACACCCTGTTATTGAAGGGTCACATGATTGTAAGAGTCCCAGACTGGCTGCATATTGATCTCCCAATGTTACATGGGTACCTGACTGCTACCCCCTATAATGTGATAGGGCTTCCAGCTGACACTGTCTTGTGGTTTGCTTTTGGTTCTACCCAGACATATGTCTGCGGGTCTTTCTCTACCAAAAATAAGCTGAACAGCACCAATATATCTTTTATAATGTAACTAAAAAGCAAAAACATATATTTTTCCTTGACTGCTATATTATCCAACTGTATTTCCAGGATTCTACATTTTCTTTCATAAATCCACTGTTTTCAAGAGGACATTATCAGCAAAATAACACTACTGTTTCTGAGGATCTTAACAAGAGGCTCAAAAGGAATTGTGTTAGTTTAAATTTGTCTTATCAGCAGTTACCATAGCTGATTTTGCAACTTAAATGAACTTTTGCTTCAATTAAAAATTATTATATAAGCCTCAAGTGGGTATTATTCTTAGGGATATGCTCCTGTAGCTATATGAGATACACCAAAAATGAATTATTGTCACAGATCTTCATCGTTTTTAATGAACACATAAGGGTTTATATCCAATCAAAGGGAGAATAGTACTGTGAAAAAAGGCATGTATGTTGAATGAAGAGTGGATGGTAGTTGTACCTGGATATTGTTTACTGGTGTTGAAGTTTCTCTTTAAATGAGACTGAAAGTAACTAAAGGATATTCGGATTTATTATAACTTTAAAGCGCTGTGGTTACAGCTGTTCAGAAATGCAGTTTTTTAGCTTTTATTAAAAAAGGCAAATTTTATAAAATGATAATGTTCAATTGATAAAAATATTACTTCTATTTACTTTATTTAAAAAATTCTGTCTTTCACAAGACTGTGTTTGTCTTTAGGAAAGGGGAATTAAAAGCATTGCAATGCTTTACTGTTTTTTCTTCAAATGTTTCAAGCTCGGCCATCATGGTACTTCACATCTGTGAATTAACAACATGTGTAAACATCAGTCAAAAACACATCATTGATTGAATTGATAGTGATACTGTTGTTTAAATGCACATGACATGTGGATGAAGTGGTTCTCTGTGTTATGTATGCTTAACTGTGGCTACTTCACTTTAACCCTTATCTCGCCGCAGTTGTTCTTAATCAATATAATTGTCTTGTTTTCAAACCAACAAGATCAAAATGTAATTAGACATACTGCTCAAGAATTGATGGCAGCAAGAGCATATTCTGATCAGACAGCTCGCAAAGAGACCTCACTGATCAGGAGCTAATTTTTCTATCAAAAATCTGACAAATACATGCATGGCTGGGTAAGATAAATACATGCATGGCTGGGTAAGATAAATACATGCATGGCTGGGTAAGATAAATACATGCATGGCTGGGTAAGATAAATATGTAAGATAAATACATGCATGGCTGGGTAAGATAAATACATGCATGGCTGGGTAAGATAAATACACGCATGGCTGGGTAAGATAAATACATGCATGGCTGGGTAAGATAAATACATGCATGGCTGGGTAAGATAAATATGTAAGATAAATACATGCATGGCTGGGTAAGATAAATACATGCATGGCTGGGTAAGATAAATACATGCATGGCTGGGTAAGATAAATACATGCATGGCTGGATAAGATAAATACACACATGGCTGGGTAAGATAAATACATGCATGGCTGGTTAAGATAAATACATGCATGGCTGGGTTAGATAAATACATGCATGGCTGGGAAAGATAACTACGTAAGATAAATACATGCATGGCTGGGTAAGATAAATGCATGCATGGCTGGGTAAGATAAATACATGCATGGCTGGGTAAGATAAATACCTGCATGGATGGGAAAGATAAATATGTAAGATAAATACATGCATGGCTGGGTAAGATAAATACATGCATGGCTGGGTAAGATAAATACATGCATGGCTGGGTAAGATAAATACCTGCATGGCTGGGAAAGATAAATATGTAAGATAAATACATGCATGGCTGGGTAAGATAAATACATGCATGGCTGGGTAAGATAAATACATGCATGGCTGGGTAAGATAAATATATGCATGGCTGGGTAAGATAAATACATGCATGGCTGGGTAAGATAAATATATGCATGACTGAGTAAGATAAATACATGCATGGCTGGGTAAGATAAATACATGCATGGCTGGGTAAGATACATACATGCAAGGCTGGGTAAGATAAATATGTAAGATAAATACATGCATGGCTGGGTAAGATAAATACATGCATGGCTGGGTAAGATAAATACATGCATGGCTGGGTAAGATAAATACATGCATGGCTGGGTAAGATAAATACATGCATGGCTGGGTAAGATAAATACATGCATGGCTGGGAAAGATAACTACGTAAGATAAATACATGCATGGCTGGGTAAGATAAATACATGCATGGCTAGGTAAAATAAATACACACATGGCTGGGTAAGATAAATACATGCATGGCTGGGTAAGATTGAAGCATCCAATTATGCCTACTTAATTCACGTGGTGAGTGATTGTCATATGATAAGATGTATTTTTATATAAGAGGATGTGTAAATTATGTGTGTATTCAGATGGCAAACCTTATGATATATAGGAATTCCATTATATCTGTATACAGAAGGTAAATGTATATTAATTACAACATTGAAAAATGTGTTTTTGTCAATGAGACCCATTTAAATCAGTTTTAAGTTTATGTAGTTTGTCACCTGTAACTTTATTTAGAATATGTCTCAATGTATTGGTAACAAAATAATTGCTTTGCATGTAAAGAAAGTAGCTTGCTTTAGTTTGGTTAAGCAATATACATCAGTAGGTATGTGTTTGCCCATTTGATAATACAAAGATAAGAAAAGCCATATAAGGACTGTAGTAATCTAGACTGTGATGTGTAGATATCATGATAAAGAATTCAGCAAATTATTTGTGCATCTATTAAAGTTTTGGAGTAAACAGTGCTATGAGGATAACTTAGGTTTTGTTAAACTGCCTATGTGTTTTGGGAATAAACAATAATGCTTGCTTGGCAATTGTTTAGACGATATAAAATAGACACACATCAAATAGATGTAAAGCTGTTATATTGATAAATCAGTAATGCATATTTTTTTCCCTCTCGTATTACATTTTGACAAAGATGCTAGCTTATCATTTGACAGTTACTGTGTTTGTTCTTCTAAAATCTTGTGAACCCAACGCCTGTACTGCTTTTTTGATGTTCTGAAAATCACAAAAATACCTAACCTTGGTATTTAGTTTTGTGTAAAACTTTTCCATTTTTTTCCACATAAGGATCTTTCATTCTAATTTTAATTTCTATTTGACTGGGGTGTCCATGATTTCTGTGTTCATTTTTACTTAAGTTATCTGTAGCTGCCATTGAATGGAATCACGACTGTTTGTAGCCCATTATGCACTCAAGAAACCTTAATTGTTGGCAGGATGTTGAAACGTAGCAGTTTTATTGACAGAAGACAAAATAATTATTGTCTGAGGTGGATTGCTAATGTTAATGACAATATATAGTGTTAATTCAATAATCCCACGCAAAGTAGGAGACAGAATGTATCAATGTTGACACCATCTGTGGCCAGATAGCTTAACAGTGACAATGCAGGCTACAGGATTGAAGAAAGCATTCTCAGCAGTCAATGTGTATACCAATAAAGCTAATGTAAGCATTAATCGCTCATTCAGGAAGGTCCGACAGGATTTGCATCCTAA
This sequence comes from Sinonovacula constricta, assembly GCA_007844125.1. Classification (NCBI taxonomy): domain Eukaryota; kingdom Metazoa; phylum Mollusca; class Bivalvia; order Cardiida; family Solecurtidae; genus Sinonovacula; species Sinonovacula constricta. Next base: position 25,171,992 of record CM017560.1, read on the forward strand.
AAAACTGATGAGGAACAAGACATGGGTATTTATTACTTTTTATATAGAGAAATATTTACCCCTAAGCCATTTCTGTTAAATTTCTATGGTTATTTTCACATAACTCTTTCTTGCTGGAAATATCTAGAGTGGGGTATGTTTTAAGTTACTGTTTTTTCCAGCATCTAAAAGGTTAGAAAAGCTTTAATTGTGGTCAGTTTGGAATTTTAAAATAACTATTTATATAACTATAAGTCAAATTAAAATGTTTGAATTATTTTATTCATTATGAAATGTCATTTAAATTGTTGTTACATGACTTACACAAAGAATGGTTTTTGGCTTGACAAAAATAAAAATCACATTTTCATATTTTTTTCTTCTTATACTGATGTTTAGTCAACTTATTAGGAGTATGATTGAATGTATGTACCAATTTATGAGAGAGATTAATTAGTAATTGTGTTAATTGGTAGAATGTGAGAAGTGGTTTTGGCTTAATAGTGAAGGAAAATGTAAGATTTGGTGAGAGAGTTATCAGAGAAGAGAGGTAGAGGGATGCAGAAAGGAGAGAGAGGTGGATTGAGATAGGACATGGAGGAAAAGATATAATGGATAAGTGATGGAGTGAAGGAAAGTGAAGATTAGAGAGAGAGCAATAGAAATGTGAACAGTAAGCCAAGCGAGTTGCTGAGCAAGTAAAAGATAATTGAAATTGCAAAGTTTGGATTCTGTAATTACTGCAGTCCCCATTTAAAACACAACACAGTAACACTGCTTGGTCACAAAATTATATACTCATTTTAACCATGTAATATTTTTTCAAGTTATAAAAAAACAGAAACAATTTTTTTTAATGTAGCTTCCATAGCACCTTATGTATTTCGTAGCTTGGAAGCATAAACCTAGGACATGATGTACCAAAGTTGTAACAATGTTTATTGTATAGCTCCATTGTTGATACTCAAGCAAATGTAATGGAAAATCTATTATGCTTGGGAAAATGTCAGGACTATGTGAATGAGTGTTTAGACTTCTGTGTTTGTTACTTTTTTTGTTAAGGTTAATTAACTACTCTGAGAAAAGTGGAGTGTGTTGCCTACTGACAGCTCTTGTTATTCAGTGTTACTGTACCTACCTTCAGTCCATCAAGTAAGGCCAACATTCCTGGTAGGACCGGACCTGGTAGTGCAATCGGTAGAGCGTCGGCTCCAAGTGCTGGAGGCCCCGGGTTCGATCCCGGGCCGCGACATACCAAAGTCGTTAAAAATGGTAGTGGTATAGCTCCCTTGCTAACGCTCAAGCAAATATAAGGGTAATTCCACGACTGGTTGGCCCAATGTCAGGATAATGTGACTGGGTGTGGTATCATGCCAGGTGTTTACAGCATGCTATACACAGTGAAGGCAGTACTATATCTGCTTCAAGTGGACACCGTCTCCAGATAACTGAAATACGGTTGGTGGGACGATAAACCCAATAAACAAACAAACAAACATTCCTGGTAGGCTGACATCATCCTCATTACACAATTTGTGGTTAGAGTGATGAAAGAGACCTTAAAAATTAAGTCCATTAATTTTTTTATATTGTATAGTTCAATCCTCCAACATTACTCTATAAGGCCATGATCATCTCAGATAAAGGGGACTCGTACATCAGCCTCACTAACCCAATATGATGGGATAATGTCAAAAAGGATGACACAAAAATCATTTTCTAAAATCAAGACTCACCAATTTCACTTCTATATTCAGGGTGGATCGACAGACCTTCAGGCATCAGGACTGGTTATACCAGATGACGGGGACTCGACCCAGGCTGATATTAGCCTCACTGATTCCGTCTCTATGCCAACTGCTGACAATAACAATGATATGAAGGATGATCCTACAGACTTCAGTGATGATACTGAAGAGGAGGATGTCAGTGAAGGTAAAATATATCCTTAGTCTGCTATGGCTGAATTGATTAGGCTTAGGCAAGTATTTTTGAGCTCTCTGATCAGAATCTACAGGATTCGCTGACAAGTCTGTAGTAGCAGGTTGTGTTTCCAATGCATGGGGTTGTTTTGGAAATAATGAAGGATTTATTGCAAAGTATTGTAATCTAATATATATCATATTATCATAAAATGGCTTCATTTTGAAAATTGAACACATAAATGGAGGTCATTGCTTTTGTAACTAACTTGAACACTTCTGGCTTTGACTATAATCATTTAAAATCTTTTATGACAGGCCAGTGCAAAAAGATAAAAAAAAATAATATTTTTTGTTTATCTCATTCAGAATAATATTAAAAAAATGGACAAACAGCCATATGGCATAAAATATATATTAAATGTTATTTGCACTGTCTTTGATGATGAAAATCCAAACCATACATAACGTAGACAAATGCAGCTGCCAAGACAGTTATAACAAAAACAAAAAAGATACCTTCCCAGACAAGAACCCTCCCTCTTTTTTTTCCAATCCATAGAGAACAGACAAGGCTCATGTCTTGATCTTTTACAACCTGGGCCTGGAATTAAAACTGCTCTGGAAAAACAACACTCATTGGGTGCTTACACACATTGGATGATTATCAAGGCTACTAAACCTTTATTAAACGAGTTCAGGAAAAGTAATAGAAAGCAAGCCTATGGCGAGATTACTCCCATTTGTCATGGATGAGTTTTATAAATGTTTGTATTAAATGATAACGAGTGTCGGATTCTTACATGATTTCAGTAGCCAAAAAACGATTGTACAAAATTTTAACAACAATACTTGGTGAAATAGTGGTATCAGATGATCAGCGTCCTGATGATGTCAATTAAGCTTTCAGTCAAAAAGCTGTTTTACACTAGTGAAATATAATAAAATAGGTAATGGGTCTATTAAATGGAAAACTAGGGGAATCATGTGATCATTTTTTTTTTCTAGGTTGGAAAATCAAGGGAGGATTTTTTCTCTGTAGAAAAATATAATTGGAGGGTTTTTATCCAGCCCCTCAAAAACAGCAGGAGGATTTTGGTGTGGGAGAGTTTTGGTGCGGGAGGGTTTTGGTGCACAAGGGTTTTGGTGCAGGAGGGTTTAGGTGCAGGAGGGTTTTGGTGCAGGAGGGTTTAGGTGCGGGAGGGTTTTAGTGCAGGAGGGTTTTGGTGCAAGAGGGTTTTTGTGCAGGAGGGTTTTTATCCAGCCCCTCAAAAACAGCGGGAGGATTTTGGTGTGGGACAGTTTGGTGCAGAAGGGTTTTGGTGCAGAAGAGTTTTTGTCTAGCCCCTCAAAAACAACGGGAGGATTTTGGTGCGGGACAGTTTGGTGCAGGAGGGTTTTGGTCTGTGATTCATTTTACCTTTACATGACCATCCCATGTTAAAATAATCAAATACACAAGTATATAAAACATGCTGAACATGGAGAATTTGAGAAATATTTTCACCATGAGGGTCTCAATTGATTCCTGAGTAAAGTACACAACACCTGCATAAAAACAACATGTTAAGTGATACAGGTACTTCAAATATTTGTGTTAGATTCCACATGTAGGAAGCAACTCTTTGATTTTGTTGTAAATATTCAATGTTTATCATAAATTGTAATGTTATTTTTATATTTTTTAAATCACCAATCAAAATAACTCGTTCAAAATTATTTAAAGAGTCAGAATCTTAGAAACAAATTTTCTTAATGCGTTATCTTCAATTGTAGAAGAATGTTTTTTTTTGGTCAAAGTTGTCTTGTATTCCTTAGTGTTCTATTCTTATTGATGTTATGTTAGCTCTTGCCCTGCCCATAACGTTCTTAGGCAAGTAGTGAAGATACAGATCAGCCAAGACCCCATGGGTGAGCTGTTAGATCAGATTTACACTTTTTGCTTTTTAGTCTTTATTAATAATTAAATTCAAATTTACATATTCTAATATATAAGCAAAAACTAAGAATTTAAGTTTTTTTATCAAATGCAGCTTGATAATGATAAGATTTTTTTTGGTCATAAAACTATGTATTTAGTAGCTGCCATGTAGCCACGAATGTTCTTTTACAGGGGAGGTTGTATGTTCGGGACATGACCATTTTACCAGACTTGCCCACAACGAAGTGTACCAGATGTCAGTGGACAAGCTCTTTGAACTGATCTTCACAGATAATGAATTCTTCAGGAAGTTTACAGAGGCCAGAAAATTACAAGGTATTTAACAATGTAACAAATAGGTGATAGTGAATCATAATGTTAGCACGCATATGTGTCCAGTTTGGGATTTTCTTTGATGCTTGTTATGTTTGACCTGACTGTATTTAAGGGGTATGTGTGAAAAAATATGATGCAATTTGTCTCAGATGTTCTTTTATGTGTATTTCAACCCTAAAAGTTTTAAAATCAATCTGGGTACCTTAGAGCTGGAAACTGTTTTCAAAGAAGCTCTACAGGGAATTTTCAATTCTCAAAGACTTCATAATGTAAAGTTATGTTGTAGTGACATTTTGGTATTTGTGGACCAATATTTTGCCACATGAGATCTCTCAACTTTTGTCTGTGTCGGAACCTGTGTAATTGTGACTTCTTTAATGTTGGTGGCTATTGCTTCTGAAATTTGTTTATTATTAAGGGCAATAACAATACTTGCATTTGACAGGATAAAAAGATCACTTTATTAATTAGTATGTGTTTTTTATTGTCACTGATGACCTATTTTACGTTAATACTGGATAAATATTGTTCTGTTCTTATACCTTACCTATTTTCTTGGTGATAATAAAACAAATATTTAATGGAACAAAGCATAATAACTTCAAAAATATTTTCCAGATGTAACCATGACACAATGGCGTGACAACCCTGATGATGAAAACATAGGTCGTGTGCGCGAACTCACATTTACCATTCCTCTTAATGCTCCTTTTGGTCCGAAGACATCTCACACTGAGGAGAAACACTCTTGCTACAGACAGAGCCAGCCAGGCATGATTTATGTGATCAATGCTGATTGTACACCCATGGGGATACCATACGCCGACACTTTCTATGTGGTGAATCGCTACTGTCTGACGCGGGTCAACAAGGAGAGTTGTAGATTACGGGTGACGAGCGAAGTGAAATACAGGAAATCCTGCTGGGGTGTTGTTAGAAGTGAGTATGAGAGAAGATAAGTTGTAAGGAAATTTTAATTAAAAGTGAAATCTTTTACCCTTTATTATTTAATAACCCATTCTACATCGCATTCTATTAACTAGCAAGGATAAGTTACATTGTGTACTGACAGAATATGTAGCAAAAAGTGACAATTCTGATCAGACAGCTCCCATCATGGAACTGGCTGATCAGGTTCTACATTATTTGCCTAAGAATGAGCAATTTATACTTACGCGTGTTAAGGAGCTTTAAGATTTAAAGGGGTTTATTATTGAATTTAATGAAGATATGGAGCTTTTGTTCAACTAAATTGGACTTCATCAGCAGACTGGCGGGAGGTGAAGCTTTCAAGCATATATTATTTGTTAAATAGTAGAGTTTAAATAGTAAACTGTAATGAATAACACTTTATTGATGAGTTTCCTTCGAAAGTTATGTTTTTGATTTGTTTTTATATAAATTGTGTAGAGGCATTATACATGTATCAACACCCTGGTATTATTTTTGGTGGGAGATGCCATCTGAATGCCTGGGTTAGTTTGAGGACTTCCTTACATTAAAGTTTTTGCTCCAAACCAGGGACCGGCCGCAATAGCTCAGGTGGTAGAGCGTCGGCTTGCGGATCGGGAGGTCGTGGGTTCGAACCCCGGCCGGGTCAAACCAAAGACTTTAAAGTTGGTAGGACGCTCTGGGCTAAGGGGACAGCATTACGCCTGACTCGTCGGTGTCAGTATAATGGACCGGCCGGGTTCAGTCCCTGGGCACCTCATAAGTGCCCCTGCGCTATAATGATAGAAATGTCGCTGCGCAGTATTGGCAAAAATGCCGGCTAATCCCAAACCAGGGCTATGGAGTCAGGGGAGTTGCCAGTTGGTGACTCTTACCATTATGCTTTTGGCATCCCACATCTGAAGTAGCTTAGTATCAGACAAGTGAAATTGTTAGGGAGAATTATTCAAAATTAACAAAATACAGAATGTCATGTTTAGAATGAGAAGCCTTTAACACTATTAAGTAAGTAGCTGATATATTTTATTAGTCATAAATATTTGGCAGTCATTCAAGAAGCAGAATTGGAAAAAGCCAATATTTAAAAAAAAAAAAAAACTTAAATACTCTTCGATCTTGCCAAAACCAGTTATTATATTTATAACAATAAGGTCAATAAAATAGAAAATTATTCCTATGTATGTCTTTAATTAATTCATGCAAAAGGATAAAATGAATATTTCTAATTGATTTGAAAAAAAGAATCAGTTTGAAAATTTAAATGATTCTAGCATGCACAAGTGTGTGGCTGAATCTTATTTACATGTGATAGGAAAGCTTTTGATTTACCTGCAGGAATTTTAATATGTATATTATGTATATTTTTATTTCTTTCAGGTATGATAGAAAGAAATTGTATACAGGGTGTTCTAGATTACTTCCAATGCCTAGGTAAGCATTCTAAGAAATAGTGCAAAATTTTGTGTTTTTATGCGTGCAGAAAACTTTGCTACTTGATGCAAACTGTAACAAATGTTTTAAAGTATTTTTATATAAGTGGCTAGTAGTATATATATAGTCTTGTCCAAGGACTCTTGCCAGGTCTAGGACTTAAACTCAGGACACTTCAGACCTGAGTTTAAAGCCTTGTCCACTCAACCATTGAGAGTACATTTTCACTAGTTTTACCCAGGACATGGACTTTTCAAATATAAACAGTGAGGCTTTTAAAAATTTGCTATTTCTAAGCACGTTTAATTTTCCTTATCACTGTTTATATCTTAACACTTATCCAGGCATCCACTTACGGAGAGAATCGGACCAACAAGCAGCTGTGGTGAGCAAGCCTGTGCCTAAACGTAAGCTGCGGAAACGACGTGCTATCCGTGCGGTGAGCACACCTAATGATCTCCCCCCGCCAGTCAGAATGACACGGACTCATACTGGTGATAATATGGCTGTGCCACCAACACCAGTTAGAAGTGAGTGGATAATATAGCTCTATTTGATAATGTTGTAATTTATGTTGTCGGTAACATCATTTGATATCATATTATCATTTGCCTTTGCAAAAATGAAGACTATTGTACTCAACTGACTGTTGCTGTAGCCAACATTTAGAAACATTTAACTAGCGAAAAGAGTGGTTTACCAATATTTAACATATAACAAGAACACTTCTAACTTTTACCTCTTGTCAAGTAAGACTGAGGTTTAAGCAATGTGTGCAGCTCATATCAAGCTTACATCATGCTGTCATACACTTGAATTGTCAGGCAAGTTGTCCTGTTGTAGCTCAAACTTATGCATTGGTTGCAGTTAGCTAAAATTTTGAATTGATTACAGGTTTTAACAAATGTAACAGAAAAAGAACAGATCTATTCATTACTTGAATATTTACAACATCGCCTTCCTTCATCGTCATCATACTGAACCAAAGCATATATCAAAACAGTCATGAATGTTCTCATCACAAAGCCATCGTCGTTGCCGCTGCAACAACTACCCATTATCATCATTATCATTCATACTCGACCAAAGCATATATTCAAATAGTCATGAAAGTCCTCATAACATAGCCATTATCATCATCATAATCTGTCAAACTTATTTTTTATGTTACTTGTTATCAAAATATTCATTCTAATAAGAGGAAAATTTTAATTATGATTTTTTTATAAACATATTTAGAACTGGTCAGAAATACTTAAATATTATGTTTTCTTTGGTTTCAGATTCCATTCCATCTCATAAAGATGAAAAACTTAAAATGAATGCTGACACTTTAGTCAGGATAGTTTGTTTTATGTAAGTTGTGTTACATTTAAAAATACAATATATTAATAAAAGCAAATACATGTTAAACTATGAATGCTGTGATTGAATAGTAGAGTTTCCAATTTATTACTCCTCAGCCATTTCCCATTTGTTCTAAATGCAGTCAGGGCAGAAGTTTTGATGTCAGCATGTCCACTAGCTTATTAATGGTGTTGCAGTGGATCTACCAAGATATTCTTCAGGGATCCTACTGAATGTAAGGTTGCTGATGTCACTATTATATAGCTACTCAAGCCCTAATCCCATCAGCTTCAGTCCCGGTCAGGGTGAATACTTTTATGTGTGGCATTCTTCCAGCTGTCCTGGGGTGTGCTAGTGGTTCCACAGACTGTCTGTGGCTTTACTTGGTTAATTTAATGGAACAAAGCATAATAACTTCAAAATTGCTAGATGTCACGAATATGACAATAATTGTTTCGAGTCAGTAAAAATAAACAGACAATACTAAATACAGCTTGTTAGTCCCAGTTATGGAAGCCCAGAGAGGAAATATACCACTGCCTTTAATCGATTTTAATCTTTATCATTCTCTTTATTTGTATTTCCTACAGTCTGGTGCTGCTAGTAATGTTCAACGCCTTACTCTTCTACAAACTCTGGTCACTTGAGATGGTAACTGATGTCCTCTACAACCCGCGGTCTGAACACACTACACAGAACATCTTCCTCAAGTAGGGGAACTATTTAATTCTTTTGTTGTATATATTATAACTTTGTCAGTTCAGCTGTGTGATTATCTTCAAATTATTGTTTCAGTGGTTGTTACCCAATAGTTAACAAGAAATCATTATATACTTTTAAAAATGATACTATGGTTAAAACATCTTTAAAATATACCCGGTAATGTTGGTGGAGATTCTGTGTAAATCTGTATGTTTCCTTACAATATATGTTTTAAGATATTTTCAAGAATAAAGTGTTTAAACATTTTTCTCTAAATTTCACTGTGTTATTTTGTATCAGATACATTTCTTTACCAAATATAGATAGCAAATTTCCCTGTACTAAGTTGTACTGACATCAATAATCTGAAAGTAGCATTTAACAAGGTTTCTGTAACTTGGCGGTTAAAGTCTTAGACTTGTAACTCTACAGCCCCTCACTGCCTTGAGTCATGTTCAATCGAATTGGTAACTTTCACCTGGGGAGGTTTTCCAGCTAATCTGCGGTGCACCAATGTTTCTGCCCAGAAATAAGTCTGGGGTCTTCGTCACCAATACTTAACTGGGCATCGCCAATATGACTATAATTGTGTTGGTGCAATCTTACAAAAAACAAAAACTAAAATCTATGGCATTAAACTTATTATTCAGGAGAAATGTCAGTGGACGTATTTGTTTATGCTACAGTAACCCACCCAAGTCCCCAGACGAATGGATGAACCTGATGCAGCAACAACAGCGACTCCATGACGCCGAGATGAACAAATGGCACGAGTTGATAGGAGCATCGATAACATTGGTTGATGAGGTGAGAGATATACTTTAGTGTGTACAAAGTTTGTGGGGACAGTACATTGGACTTACCCTGTTGGTTTATTGGTCTGTCAGTTGAAGGAAAGATTGTTTTAAACTGTATAATGGTTACATCACATGATCTTAGGTTATGATTTAATTTTGTCTATAAACTTAACTATTTTTATTGTCATGTAATTTTTTCGTGTGTTTTGTCAATGATGTAATGTGTTAATCATTTTTTTTAAATTCTGGTCTTCGTCATTGGTCCTTTTACAATGTACTTTGTGTTGTGATGTTGGTGTACTTTTATTATCATGATAAAAACTTTTCAAATTTTAGATGAAGTAATTTGTGCGTTTCTTTTTTCAGATGAAGAAAGCTTTAGTGGGTCTTCAGGAACATATAGAAAACAGACATGTTAACAAACCTCCCTAGCATATAATGGGAACTTTAGAAATTATATGTGCACCTTAATAAAGCAACGTCTGCGACGTTCAGAAAATATTTGTGGACTAGAAGAATATGTATGGGAACATGTGTGGGAAATAGAAATAAACTGAGGATCTAAGAAAGCATGTGAGGAACATAATCGGATCTGTGGATCATAATAGCAGACTGTAGAAACCATTACTGGACCTTAGAAACACCATTGGACCTTAGAAGATAATGTCTGGACCTTAGAAAACATCAGTGTATGCTTGAAATATTTGTCAGACTATTTATTACCACTGTATATGGACCATGGAAATATCAGTGGGCATAACAAAAACGTGGAGCTAAGAATTTGACTGTAAACATAATTGTGTTTTTGTGGACCTCAGAAAACATCAGTGGACCTACAATTGTGTAACATGTGACTTACCTTGCGTTCCACCTGCAAACATTATCATTATGGAACTATAAAAAGGCTTCATCTCTCATTGCCATCATTTCATGTTAGAATAGAAAACAGAGCTACAGGTAAAGGAATGGTTATTTCATGCTGAAACCTTTTTTCTCCTCTAAACCCAATATTGCTGGTACAATGTACCCATAAGAGTCATCTTATTATGACACTTTGAAAGCGTATCCACAAGATGGGATTTAATTGAGAATTATGGGATATCTTCTCGATTTCTTATATAAGCTCATTATTGTGGGTACTCATTAAAGTCACCTCAGCATGAATAAGTTTGTTTTAGAATGATTGTTTAGTTAAAACTTTTTTTTTTTTTGAAGTCACTTGGGGAAATATCCTTTTTTATATTAGCTTTATCTTTCTCTACTGTCTATCTGGTTGTATATATATGGAGTAGTTTATGGTTAATAGTATTGCATAAGGTATTACATGGAGCAGTTTATGGTTACATCTACAGCTCTGTGGAAAATTGTACAGATAAGTACTCTTGTGCTACCTGGGTAGGTAGTTGGAATATATCTCAAATGTACAGCCTGATGTAAAAGGGATCTTTTAATTGGTAAATTATTTAGCCAATTTATAATTCAAATTAAGAACTTGTCACAGTGCTTGATAATTTTGCATTTTGATATAATGCATCTTGATGTGCTACTTAATAATTGGTTAGCTACTCAATGATTATTTGGAGTTTATTTGATTTTTATTCTTTAGTAGTGTTTAATAATTGACTTACACATTTACATTGCTGATTTATATAGCTTGTAACAGTTTATCCTAGATATATTTCCAATTGTTTGAGGCTCATGCTAAAGGTTGATTTTTTTCTGAGCATGAAATTTAAAGAAAATTTCACAAAAATCATCATTCATGATTAATATTTTCTCCACTAGGATCTGCACTATTTGCCAAAACCAAATCAGTTTGTAGTTAGTAAGTTAAGAGTAAACAGACATTTTCTTAAAGTGGACATGAACATATTTCCTCACTGTAAAAGCTTCACAAGAAAGAGTTGATTGTCTGTGTAAGGTATATTTCAACTTTCGTCCATTTATCTCAAAGTAGTGCTGATCCAAACAACAACAACAAACACAACTCGAAAAATCAACAAAACAATGTTTCAATGAGTAATTCTGGCCAATTCATTGTTTGTACATACATGATGGCAGTTTTCAGAAAAGGTCTGAACTAAAAATCACAAATTGTTCTAAGGATAGACTAACTGATAATGTGATTCATGTTTACCACTAACTGATATTTCTATGAAATCCAAATATCACTTCATTTCCATAGTGGATGTCTACAATATTTTGATTCTTCAATATATATCTCTAATTTGTCACTTATAAAAACAACAACAGCAAAACATAAAAATCTTTAACTCACTGTTGTTTAGGAAAACAGCAGACACAGAGGGGGAGATTTCAGACTCTTTGAAAGTTCAGTGATGCTTGAGAGATATGGTTTACTCGATACTTACAGATACAAATGTAAGGTAGTGATTTATTATTATTATATTACTTGTTTATATTAAGAACACTTATATCTGGATAAAGCAGTCTGATTGTTTAGTTTGTCTTACTTGTTTTCAAAGTGGTATTCATAATTTTCACAGTGGTCTAATATGTGGACTCAGCCGTCAACAGTATACGTGTGATAAAGGTTGATGGGTGTCATCTGACGAGAAGTGTAGCGCTAGCATGATGTATTTATTGTGAAATACATACTTTTTATGTCATAAATGTGAAGTCTTACAATGTAGGATATATAGTTTACGTAGCTGAAAAGTGGTGATTTTCAGGTAATTTGAGCAAGAATTATTTTTATTGTCTAGTCTAGAGGGTTATGAATTAGTTGTGATTACTTCTCAACATGTTATATAAGTAGTGTTTGTAGTCTTGCTAAATAAATATTCACATGAAGTATTATTGATTTAATAGTAAAGAGATTTCATAAGGAAAAGCTTAGAAGAAATGTATACAATTTAACTGATATAGATAAGAAAAGGGTGAAGAGAGGTTTTTTGGTTCAAGATTATATCAAACTGAAGCTTTAATCTGGGGAATTAGAAGAAAAAAATAGGTTTTTCCAATACAATAAGAAGCCTATTTTTGTGTCTTAAATTCAGGTTAAAATTAATTTTGACATTGATTTAAATAGGTTTAAAAGCTTTACTAATAATAGTATTTTTATATAATTTTGGTGGAAATAAGAAACTGTTCTTCTGAAAGGAAAAGAAAAAAAAAGAGAAGATAAATCTGATAAAAATGGTAGACTGTAACTTAGATAGAAGCAATACCTCACAGATACATGCATATTTACACCTTAGACAAAGAAAACATGTGCAATATGTTTTTAAAGTATGTACCAATGTATTATACTTGGATTTGTAATATATTCTTTTGACATAGTGAGGACGTTGTCTTTGCTAAATGGTTTGTTTGGAATCTGGTCAAGTAGATTGTAGACTTTTGTTGATTGTTTGAAAGTTTGATTTTATTTATTTGTTTACTGGTGCAAGTTTGTGTTACCTTTTTTCAAAAGCAATACTTGTATATAAACAAAAAAACTATTTTCATGACCATTGTAATGCATCAGTTTACCTTGTTTATCTGACAGAAGTAGAAAAGAAAAATACATTTGTTAACTTTTGTGTTAATGTCTAAGTTGTGACTTCTTATTCTTCAAGAGACTTGGTCACAGTTTGTCAAATTTGCATTTTTTTAAATTTTTGTTTGATAAGCAAAATTTTGTTGAACCACATTGAAAAATGAAATACAAAATAACCTCTGATTGCTACTCCATGAGAACTTGCTGTCCTTCAATGGATTGTGTTATCTTTAGGTTCATAAGAATCCAAAGCCTTGCAATGCTTTTCATTAAAATTTTAAACTGATTAAGCTCAACATTTTAGTATATCTCCAACTTTGCAAAAAGGAAACTACTTAATGTGTCTATGTAAGTCAGAAACAATCCACTGATTGGCTTGATATTGATGCAATAATTGAAAAACATATATAGTGCCGATTGTGTTCTGTGGTCATATACATAATCAAGACTGTGACCAAGTTGCTTTAGTAACACACAAATCATATAAAAATTATATTAAAATGTATGCATGATACTAAGTTAATTTGATCTAAATGTTAAGCGCTGTATCAGAGTTTCCTGCCATGAATAAAATTTCATACACATTTGAAGACAATCACTTTTGTGCAAAAGTTTCTCATTTAGAAAAGACATTATAATTATAAAACTTCAGTTACTTTTACAAAAACATTTTTATAGAGACTTTTGGATTTTGAGCATTCAGTTATAACCAGATTTGTGTGGAGATTTTTAAATTCATTACAAAGAAATGGTTGTTTGTCTTTTGCAAAGTTTTACCCTTTTAAATCTAATTTTTTGTATATTTTCAAATGAATTCGAAATTATTTAACATTTTAAACTCTATATGATTTCAGTTTTCATGTGTAGAACCTACATTTTTATTGAAATAAAGTACAGAAAGCATGGTACAAAAACTTATGTTCATAATAAAATGTATATGAATGATTGGAACTATATATTTTGATTAGAAATAGATTTTTCCTAATCTAGGGCATTTAACTCAGGTCTCGTATGTATTTAATCATTCTCATTTATTAATGTTGTCAGGAGTCTCAACCTTAACTCTTAGCCTGCTATTTGGATATTTCTAAGCTTGTGCAAATAGTGTAGATCCAGATCAGCCAGCTTCTTGCTGGGAGATATCTAACCAGGATCTGTACTATTTGCTGCTCAGTCTCTGTTAATAAGTACATCCACTCTGACTTGTAACTTATATAATATTAAAGCAAAAAACCCTAAAAATATAGCATGGGTTTTGTAACAAGATGTAGCAAGCTAAGGGTTAATACTATCTCTGTACACTACTGTACCAGCTTATGTAAATACACTTCTTTAGCAGCCAGAAAAGGGATTAGAACTCTAATTGTACAGGCTTATGTAATTAACGAGTCGTAGAACAGATTGTAGTTAGCTGTAACCTCAACATTTGTGTTCTGAATGTTGGCACTGCTTTATTATATAGACAGTAGTTGTCCAGGTGCATTTCACTTATCATTTTGTTAATTGTGTCAATTCTGTTGTTGTTTTCTGTAATAGTGTGACTGGATAACGTAAAGGATTCTGGACATAGCTGAAGCATAGAGACTCATGATTTCTTATTTATAAATAATATCAATAATATTTTAAAATATAAGTTCACTATATGGCCAATCAGTGTACTGTCTATGACTAACTGATGCATGTGGATTTTTAATACGTGTCGGTAGATGAAATGTTTAGAATAAAAAATATATAATTATATTTAATAAGCATAATATGCCGTTGATTCTGCAAACATTAAAACAACAGAATCTTTCGAAGGACATCATGATTATGTTTAAAATGCTTATCAAGGGAGATATTGTAATAAGTTATTCAATTTGTTGCATGTGAATAATAAAGTTCTACTCTGTTTGGCAAAATAAAAAAAAAAAAAAAAAGAAACTTAGACCTAGTCAATATTTCAGTACAATCCACTCTAACGGATCTTTAAATATTGTAATATTTAATAAGAAAATGAATAATTCATTATTGTACTTGACATTAGTGTGAAGTTACAAAAATAATTTACAAATGTTTATCTATGGTTACATTTGGTTGTACTATATGATTCTTACAGTTGCCTCATTGAGAATTGACACTGCTCAAATGGGAACATTTATTATTACATGTACATATGTATTACATAATTATGTGCTAAGCAAAAGTGTGACTACCACACGAGTGTACATATGAAGAATGCAGAAAGTTAATGAATGGTTTTGGCATTCAAGAAGCATTACAGATACCGTATTCACTCGTGTAATGGTCGCACCCGTGTAATGGCCGCACCCCCAAAATGCCCGCAAAATTTGAAGAAAAAATACTAATTCAATGTAATGGCCGCACCCCCAAAATGACCGCAAAATTTGAAGAAAAAAATATGAAGGCCGCACAGTTTATACAGCGGAGCTCCGCTATATCGTCAATACTGTCGGTCAACGATTAACTGTCTGACATACATTTCCCTTTGTTCTGCATGAAACACAGCTTATTATCCGTCAGTAAACACTTAAACAAACTTTCAACTTCAGTCTGCTAAATACACCAAGCTGTAATTTACTTGGCGTTTCTGTGTAGACTTGCTTCATTACACAGGTCAGTTGACTGACTCTGAGATAAGCTGTTGTCAAGGTGATATCGATCGGAGCAGTTTGACAGTGAGGGAGTGAACGATGTGTTTTTATAAGCAGCTGCCGATTACATTTCTCCATGAAATTATTGATTGGTGGAATGTACACAAGGACAGTGGACTGTTCCCCGATATATCGTGTACTGTCATACCAGACTTGGTGACGTAGATCAAAGAAATTAATTTCATGCCGCCACGAGCTACAGGATAGCAGTGCGACTGAGACTAGATACATTCGCAACGTGTCAAAAATACAGTCACTGTTTACCAATTAACCCTTTTGTTGAGACAGCATGACTGGTCGACGCTCCTTTTCATTTTTCACCTCGTCAAAGAGATTGTCGCCTCGTATCAAAGCTGCGTTGTTTTATCGGCTCTATTATGAAATCCTTTGATCTGCATGGTAGTGTGCACATGACAGCTGGGTGAAATTGTTTGATGATGCAAACATTCAGAAATATGATACAAGAGATAAAACTAAGAAGTCATTTATAAATTATGGAATATGTTCACATTGGTTAGACAAAAGCATAGAACGGCGCTATCTCGTTCATATCGTCCGTCAACCTCCTACTTAGAGAGCTCATCTAGACGCACGACGTCCCAAAAATCGGCAGAATCGTTCTAGAAAAAATGTCCCAAGGCCTTACACCTATAGAATGGCCGCACCCTCAACTCCTTAACGATAAAATCGGGTAAAAAAGTGCGGCGATTACACGAGTGAATACGGTAATTATTATATATGTACAGTTGTGATCAGTTCTTATTTGAACATCTTTGTGCATTTAAGAAACTCTAGACATGGACTTGGTAATTAAGTAGGTGAAAAACGTAGAATACATGATAGTGTGCCATACATTCATGTTTTGTCCAGGAAATATTTGATGCAGATTTTTATTTAATGTTATTTCTATTAAATGTTGTGATGAATAATCCAATGTTTTTTATTTTATTTTTTACTTAAGATTAACATACATGTGCATACTTATGGTATCAACTTGAATAAGCGTAATGTGATGTTGTCTTAAAAAAATCACATTATGCCTCAAAAAATATTTCTTTTAGATTGTTGTTTTTCAAATTTGACAACAGCATACAATTATTTTTCAATGTTTGTCAGCATTTGCCAAGTGTTCATAACTTAAATTTAAACATTGTGACAAAATGTTTGGTTAAATTTTGAATTTAAAAAGCATGCAAGAAGGTTTCAACTTAACTCATAGCTTTCTTCATAAACCAGACTTGTAACAGCAACATTGCAAAGGTGCCAAGAGATATTGCTAGCGACTCATAAGTTTATAGTGTTGATCCTGATCAATGCTCACATCAGGGATCTTGCTAATCTGGATCGGCACTATTTGTTAAGTCGTAACAATACCTGCTTATAGAAAGGGTTCAATATGGAACATAAAAATGAGCAGTTTTGGCTGAAATTATTATGACATTGAACACTTTTAATACTTGACTTGTCATCTGGAAAAGGTTGTTACATAAAAATTATTAAATATCTACATAATGGTTTATAACTCAACTATAATTAGCTACTTAAGTTCTTTGTATTTGATTTTATGTGAAATTACTTAAATCACATAAAATGTTATGTTGTGAGCCTTGTGGAAATTGTGTAAAATATAAACAATGCTGATATACTGATGCCTTTTATGAAGAAATTCTTATGATATTATGCACATTTCTTCAAAATAACCATTTCTTATCTTAAAACTTCTAAATTCTAACCAAGTTAAAAGAGTTGATTTGCAGTCTTTTAGCAGGACAAGTGTGTGTTGATTTAGATATGATTGTTGTGTTAAGTGGACTGAACAAAATAAAATGTTGTATTTTACTCTTGGTACGATAATTTCACAATATTAAAAGTATTTTTGAAAAGGAAGGAAAAATGCTTGTGTCTGTATGATTATTTTGCTTCCATAAATGTACCTAAAGTGCCGATTACAGAAAACTGAATTATGGTAGTTCATCAAGCCATTTTTTGTTTCATTTCGTGTGTGTATGCTATTTTTTTTACTTATGATCAAAGTCTTACAAGGTTGTTTGTTGCTTTATCGAAAGATAACTTTTGTTCACCATCAAGTAGATTCCACAAGCATTCCTTAATCATTATTATTTTAACCTTGTGTAGCATTTTATTTTCTGTTTTGCGATGACAATTTATTTAGATAGTTGCCATTTGTCATTCGTCCCACATCACATTGAAAATTGTTATGAAAAGGAAATGGTTGCATTTCTCTTGTCAATATATTTTTGATTAAAGCAATTTTTAATGAAGTAAAGTGTATGGATAATGAATTATAATATTTGCCTTTTCTTCCAAATGAGGCATAATTTGTAAACAAGTATTTGCTGAAAGTGTATTTGATAAAGGGATAATATGATATAACTGTACAATTTTAATTGAAATCTTTTTCTGATTTTTCTTTTAAATATGACTCATTTGAACTTACTCTGGACTTATCTGAAGGAAAATGCTTGTAAAAGTACATGTTTTTAAGGTATGTTATATTTCTTTTCCCATTAATAGGTCATAAATAGATAAAGAAAAAAAATCTTAGTGCAATATTTGAGACAACACTGAATGCATAAAGGTTTAAAGTAAAATATATTGAACATTGACATTTTTTAAAATTTAATGATACTTCAACATCAGACCAATTGCTGAATAGGTTTCTGTTATATAAAATGTTTTTTTCTTGTTGTTTTACATAAAAAAGTTACTGCATTATATCTGATTATTTTCAAGCATGCAGGCACATTTAGTTCTTCACTGCTGAAGTTTAAATTAATGCATCATTCCAAACCAGCGATTTTTATCCAGTCAGAAACAGCAAAAAAATTTGCCCCTTTTGATGTGCTCAAAATCTAATAAGAGACAAATTTAAAGCAACCTCCAGTGTGCTGAACAATTTAAGAAACATAAAAATGAGTAGGTTATCACTGATTATATAACTGCAGTTGTCCATACATTTTTATTTCTGTAATAAAAGCATTTGAACACTACATGTATGTGAGTGTAGTTTGCAATTAAACTTTTCCATTGAAAGGTAGCTCTGTGAGCAGCCAGGATTTGGAATAGTGCATGCCTCATTTAACTTGAATGCTTGTTTATTGTAGTAAAATTTTTATTTAATATATTTGTCTGAGCAATTTGCTTTAAAGCAGAAAAAGCAAATGTGACATATTGTTTGTATGTTTTATCTGAATATTTTTTTAAATTTGCTTGTGCTTTTTTTGTGCATTGAATTGCTGGTCATAAAAAATCTTGGAGCTGTATGCGGACTCTTATAATAATAATCATATGTTATTTATTTCTTGACATTTTATCATATTGTTATTGCTGTTTCGTCCAGTTTGTGTTTTTTTGGCAGTCATAATACATTTGAGCAAAGCCTTAGTTTGTTGATTCTTTTCCATATTAGGGAACTTTAATAATAAATGTACA
This sequence comes from Sinonovacula constricta, assembly GCA_007844125.1. Taxonomy (NCBI): domain Eukaryota; kingdom Metazoa; phylum Mollusca; class Bivalvia; order Cardiida; family Solecurtidae; genus Sinonovacula; species Sinonovacula constricta. The sequence goes on from CM017560.1 coordinate 25,190,987, forward strand.
ATGTAATCTAGATAGATCTGATTGTAAAATCAAGTGACAAAAAAAAAAAGACAATTCATGTAATAATTAAATATTAATCGTGAATTTATAGTACTAGTATGAAACATAATATGGTATTATGTGCATAACATTAAATATGACAGATTAGGGTTTGGTTTAATGAAAAAAAATTAAGAATATTTATTTCAGTCTTAAAGTCACTCTTAAATGCATAACAGTGACAATTGGTTTTGCTCTTCAAGTGATGTGAATAATAATGAAACAATTGTTTGGTAAAGGCTCTAATAAAGAGGAAAAAGCTTATACTCTATACTATATGAATTTTTCATGAAATGTGCATATTGTTATTTGCTTCCATATATGTCATAACTGTAGTTTTGCAAAGATAAACGAATACTCGGTATTAAATTAAAGGAAAGATAGAAGACTGTATTTAAGGGATCACAAGGTAGCATTTCATTGTACATGCCTCTGTAAAAATGAATCAACAAGACATATTCATTACATACACAATACTTTTGGTGAATGTCTTTCAACTGATGGTACTCAATCTTTCATCTGTTTTGAAATATTTTGTTTTTGACAATAAACAAAACTTGACAAATGAGGTTTTGTTGTGATTTATTTACCCGTTCTATTTTTATTTAGAAATATGGCACTAAAATATATTAACTCACATAAGGAAGATTTTTTTTATTTGAATTTAAGAGAAAGCATTTTCTCAGATTTTCAAATTTGTTTCATATGCCATTTTTATTTTGAATCAACTTTATTTAGACGAACATGAATTGATTTTTATAAATAAGTATCTTTAAAATCACTCAATTGCAATAAGAAAATGTTCTTTCTCAGTCTGTTTACAGGTGAAAACTAAATGTACCGTATTTTTTCTCTTATAAGACGGGGATTTTTCCTCAAAATTTCATGTTCAAAGTGTGTAGCTCGTCTTAAAGGCAGGGTCTAGTGACCTGACAAAAAAGGTTTTCATGTTGCTTTAGGGTGAAAACATATCACATGAACTTGTAAGCGGTTATGCAATGACCCAACGTGCCATCATTATCGACCGCCGATAATTTTCTTTAATTGAACTTTGAATTCTGTTGGTCAATGATTAACTGTCTCACATACATTAGTGTATTACACAGGTCATATTAACTGACACTGAGATAAGCTGTTGTCAAGGTGATATTAATCGGAGCAGTTTGACAGTGAGGGAGTGAACGATGTGTTTTTATAAGCAGCTGCTGTTTATATTTCTCCACGAAATTATTGATTGGCGGCATAAACACAAAGACAGCGCACTGTTCCCTGATATATCCTGTACTGTCATACCAGACTTGGTGACGTAGATCAAAGAAATTTAACGTCATGCCGCCACGCGCAACAGGATAGCAGTGCAGCTGAGACTAGATAAATCCTGCAATGAATGAAAATTACAGTCACTGTTTACCAATTAACCCTTCTGTTGAGACAGCATGACTGGTCCATGCTCCTGTTCATTTTTTTGCCTCGTCTTATAAGAGGGTCGAAGCAGAAACCAGCAATTTCACAGGTGAAGTAGGGTGCCCGTCTTATAAGCGAATAATCTTATGAGAAAGCACAGATTGTTGATTGCGTAAATTTTCAATTGCATCAATTGCACATTTTCTACAGGAAAATATAGTATTGAGGTGTAGATTAAATCCTAGTGATGAGTCACATCTTTAATAATGACAATTTTATTATAAAGGAACACATTCAAGATAAACATAACAAAATAAATCTTTATTATTCATTCCATGTATAATATAATCATAACAAATATACTGTCCAACAAACTTGACATCCAAAATGTAATAATATGGGGGTTACAAACATAGCATATTCAAACTATTTAACATTAAAATCTGTAAATAAATTGCAAAAGCATTTTGTTCCACAATTCATATGGTGTCATGAAAATGCAAAACAGGTTTAACCATCATCTGTAAATAAAGTGGATTACTTTTCAAGAGTGTTTGACCGCTCCCAATGTTACTGCATATATAATACAAAACAACAGATCTATATGGCACTTATAGATGGCTTTCTAGGGCAATTTCAAATTTTACAATTTGGCTTTTGATGAGTTCTTGTCATCGGTTGAAAGGTAATCGACATTACCTCTGTTAACCATTATCCTGATATGTGTGTTCAATGTCCACAACATTTAGTTTTGTTGAGAAATATCCATTAAAGTAAGACATATTTTCTACCTAAATCTTTTGACTGTTTCTCACAGTCATCATCCACTTGCAGATATTCATTCACTAGTTGTCAAGGTAAGTCACATGTGAATGTCATACGCGAGGTATATCCAGACCTCCATCCTAGTCAAGTGTTGACCTTCGCTGCTCGATGGTAATGCTCCTGTTCATGCCTTTTTTATATGTTGGCTTATCAAGTTATAATTTGAACATTCCAGTCAATATGAGGTGTCCATTTTTCTCGCAACATTTTGTTCAAACATTACCCTGGTTGGTCTATTGTAGGCAAGTTCCAAGTGATCTCTCCAATCATTATTACAATACTCACATTTAACGAGGTAATCCACCCCACAAAGTTCCAGTTTTTGTATTGTCTTGCACATGGGTTAACTAAATAAATGAATTCTATGTAAAACAGATGACACATTCTGATATAAAAACTGTTTTGCATTTATGTATATTTCTCAACAACAAAATCCAGAAGAGATCAACTCACATTGTCATAATTTCTAATTATTCTCAATCAATGTGCTATGATAACAAAACAGATTGTTAGAGACTTTTGTGATAGTTCACATCCAGATCAAAGTGCTCCGAACCTTAGCCAGTTTAGTGGCTTAGAAGGTATCCCGTCAATAAGAGGACAGAATTTCCCAGCATATATCAGGTCACTTCTCTACTCACTTTCAAGTAGATCTGTCATAGTGTAACTACCTTCATAGCTTAATGCAGTAAATATGTCATGTCAAATCATGAAGTGTACAACTAAAGCCATATCCTCACGTTGTGCACAGTACCATAGCCTGATGTAGAATGTGCAAGTCCTGTTAAATAATTGCATTGTTAATTCAATGTTTAACACTGAATACTGAATGCAATAATTGTCATCTCCATCTGTAACTTTATAATACAGGTTCAGTTAGTAAATGCTTACATCTTTTTCCGAGACTTGCAACTTAACAATAAAGGTACTTATTCTGAACTCACAGATTTTTATAATATACTTTACTTATAATGCGGTTTATTAAGTTTTGTGTAAGTTAAATTCTAGCTATGTTTGGGGATCATACCTTTAACAACACCACTTCTGTTTCAGAATTAACTATATTTTCAAAGACACAACATGTAATTTTAAACCCACTGACCATCAAAACCAATCCTATTGGACTGTTCCAAAAAGGTTCAGTGAAGCCAGTTAACATAAACATGGTGAATGGTTGACCTACTTTATACAAAAGAACATGCACGTTTTGTTTGTGATACTGTTTGTAAGCATTTGATGTAAGCGGGATCTAACACAGTCAAAATAACATTTGAGGGAGGAGTTTGGTACAAATCTTGGAACCATACACAGTATGTTAACGGTCAACTTCATGACAATTCTTATTGTCCCTTAACCATTCTTTGAATAGCAGGGGCATAAAACACAACATAACCAACAATACACAAAAAAGACAAAAAGATTGTGTCTAGCAATGCAAATGACTTTTATATTAGCACCAATGAGCATATCTGACTAAAATAGAAGTAACAAAACTATTTCTAAAATGTGACTTCAATATAAAGATTATATTAATTAACTTATAAACAGTATAAAAAACATTCACAAGATGTCAACAAAAAGTTTTCACGTAAATAAAAAGATCAAAACATAAAAATATAAAAATTTTCTTTAATTTTAGTACAGTTTTCAACAACTTTTCATTAACTACATTTAACAAACAATACAAACCGCATACACAATACATGTATGTCAGCAAATAGTGCAGCATTGTACAGATAGAAACATTAATCAAATACCAGCAAGATTTACTCCTAATGTCCATAACAAATAATTATCTGTTGCCACAGTAACTGTTGCATCGATGCATTTGTTTGAAGTGCTGACCAACTGCCCAAACTTCAGTGGCTGATTATCTATTAAAAGATTATACAAAAAAGTAAATAAAAAAACACACACAACACAAACAGCAGAGTTAAACATATGACAATGTCTCATTATGCCCAGTAAAATCACAAGTAATTTTAAAAATGTATTGGTAAATTCTTTAGACCTTTTCTCTTTTTGATGGCCATGGTTTCAGTGATCTGAAAGGCACATAACCTCTGACACAGAGATTGACCTGTTCCCGATTTATAAATTTTTCTCCAATATAAATGTCAGAGTGTTGGAAGGGCAATAACTCCTTCTTTCATCTTATCATGATAAATTTAACATGTGCACATGTCCATATGATACTTAACATAAATGGGAATTTTCATGATTTATGTAATGGAACAATTATGAATTTTGATATGGACAAAATCAGAAACATAATTTGTATACACATGCTAAAAAGCTTGCTTCTGAAGTTGCTTATTCAGTTTTCCACAGCCCTACTAAAGTTTTTTCTTTAGGCAAACGATTTACAAGCGAAGCTTGATAAAGAAAACATACCTAGATTCCACTTGAGGCCTGTGGTTGTTACATGATGACAGGCTCCATCTATGGGGATCAAACCACACCAATCTCCCTCCATCCCAGAATCCATCTGTAGAACATGGTCCCCCTGGGACAATAGTAGACAATATTTTTTTTAATTATCTATTTCTAAAACCTTCAGAAGGTTTGTAAAGAATCAAAATATTTAATCGGGATCATGCTACGTTTTCTTAATAAGGAAAACAAAAGTTTGTTGTCTGCTTGTCTCCATGCAAAGGTAGAAATTTCCCATTTTCTGAGTGTTAGAAAAGAATTAATAATTAGTACTTAGCAGAAACTATTTATCAAATACCTACCTACAAGAGGATAAGACAAAGTCATTTGAATATTAATATCCCAATGTACATGAAAAAGGGGCATGTATATTGCTTGATACTCAGATGCAAATAGTGCAGATCCTGATCAGACAGCTTCCAGTGAAGCCCTAATATATAATCCTTTGGCCTGATAAATCTGAACATGTGGATAACTTGTAATTTTTTTTTATTAATAATAAGCAGATGATTATGCATTAAAACCTATTGAATTTTATGTACAGACTTACATGTAGTAGATTCATAAACATTTAGCTATTATAAATGGAGAAAAGGATATTGTCCGGGTAGAACCATGGACACATTGCAAGTCAGCTAGAAAACATGGCATGATACCATTCCTAGACATATCATTTTTACTGACTGGTGTGTTGTGGCATGGGTTTAACCTATGGCCTCCCCAACCAGTATACAATGCCCAACCTATTGCGCTCACAACTTTGGTTTAAGAAGAAAATAAATATGTAAACCAGCCATTAACAATCTCATTTTTACCTTGGGCAGCAGGCAGACAAGATTTTCCTCAGACAGTAGGTACACCTGTATGCCAGGTAGAAGAGTCTTGGCATCAAACAAGGTGTTCAGGTTAGCAAACACCTGGTCCATCCGACCTCCGAACCCTCCCAGTACTACCACACAGTCTACCTGTATAATGAGATAGATGGAAAACAATCTAAATTATTAAATGTATTCCAACTGCAAGTAATTTCATCTTATTTATAGAACAAAAACTAATTGAAATATTCATTGTATTTCAATAAATGTACATGCATTTGAACTGCCAGTGGTTCTATTCAGGCATTTGTTAAGCGTATTCCTCCATGGACCAATAATATCTCACATTGTGTCTGCCTGATTTATCTAAAAGCCAAACTAATCCAAATGTTTTTTGTTGAATTATTTTTAGAAAAAAATACAGTATAACTGAAAAACTAATTTGTTTATTTAAACTTACCTTAATTTAAAGTAGTGAAAACTACCAATGTAAGCATTTTGAACACAATTGTTATGCAGCATAATAAAAAAAGACAACATACTTGAAATAACCACATTAAAGAAACTTAAATCTGTAGATTAACACACAAACTGCATTTTGAATTTTTGACAATATTATTAAAAAAACTTTAGCACTGTGACTTAAATAGTACAACATGGTTTAAGAATAGTTTTACAAGTTTTTATTTTATCAAAGACAATTTTGATCACCTTCCAAATTAGACAGCTCTGACACATTAAGAATCTATACTAGAAAATAAAGCTTAAATTAATAATCATATTCAACCATTTAATCACATTTTATTAAGATAATTTCATCGTTTATGAAATATTCATTTTTTTTTTCAAAAGCAAAAAAAAGCTATACTTTGTTAAACCAATGATGAACATATTCTCCTTTATCACTTGTATATATGTTAACATGGTGTCCTACTATAGATTGTGTTGCTCTTAGTTTGGGGAAGAGTTGTGATAGTTTTAAGCATCTTTTTAGTCGCTTGAAGCTTGACATGATAAACAAGTTCATTTCTGAATCATGTGGACAATGTGTGTGTGTAGACATCAGCCATAAACAGAACACTAATTAACTTAATAGTGAAACCACAACTTGAACACATATAAAATGCAGATCATGGGATTCTATGAGTCATGTACCTATGGTTAACTGTGAGCATGTCACTTTAATTAAGACATCTCAGCAAGTTTTAGTTTTAAAACGGAGATTATTAATCAAAAATTGCCTTAAACTTGTTCTGCTTTTCCTTAAGAAGCTGGAAGCACTTGGTGAAGTCTGTATAGTCTTGATCCATCGTGGTCACACATTCTGCTCCCTGTAAATGAGTTCAAGCCATAAATACATGTTAAGTTCTTCCATCTCTGAATTATACAGAAGGGAAACTGTTGGAGGGAAATCTCTGATTGATGGGCAAGGAAATACTGAACTAGCTGGAACCTAAAATGTATTTTATTTTCGTATGAAATATTCTTTAAATTGGCGGTATATCATTTAGAGATAAATAGATGTTGGCTACTTCTTATAAATAATATTCAATTAACCAAGTCTTGTATGAAACATAGCTTATGTTGGGAATCAATCTTAAACCTTAAAGTGGGCCAACAGGAAGCAAAAACTTCTGACTGCATTGATTATCCATTTCTTCATAAACATATCATCACTAAACATTTAAAGTGCTTGCTGATTTAGCAATAAAATAACTTTTTGTATAGATAATGAGTTATGCAATATAGTTTAATTTCTTATTAATAATTGTATGCACTTATATTATTAAGGGAACCAATAAAAATACAGAATAATGAATAATTATAGTAAAAATTGTATAAAAATATTCAACAGAATTTGTCAATGTTTGCTTATTCAGACAACTTCTGGCACGGATTTATTGCAGAACAGAATAGTCAGCACACCACTGTTATTAGCAAATGAAACATTAACTACACCTAGACCCAGTTATAGGGCAAATGATTGAGTTTTGTTTGTTCAGATAAACTAAAAGTGTACATCGAGTCATCATCAATTATACCCTTTCTCTGAAGAACTGTAGCACATCTGATGTGATGGAGTCGAAATCTCCTGAAACTAGGTCAGGCACAAAGTTCTCTGATTGGTCAGAATTAAACCGGAACAACTTATTACACCCGCCATCAACACTGATTTTTACCACAGCTAAAACAGATATAAAAAGTAATAAAAATTGTTTTTCATAAATAATCAACTCATACCCCATTTAATTCAATATTTTTTCATGAGGGCATACAATTTAAATGTAGGTTTTCAATTAATTGTTATGATAAATAACTAAAGCTAAACATTCACTGTCTTAAAAACTAAATGGTAAAGAACATCATCAAACAAGCTAACACAAGAAACGTGGCCATGCCACAAAACCAGGTTTTCAATGATTTTACAAGTTAACACAAATTATTAAGCAGAAACTGTTTTTCTATTTTAAATAACATTGACCTTGACTTTGACCTGACTGGCCCCCAAATCCAATCCCATGCCTGGTCTTCATGCAAGCTTGCTATATCCAAAGTTTCAGCAAGATTGGTTTATTTGAACTGAAGTTATTGACAGGAAACTGTTTTTCTCTTTTTAGTTACAGTGACCATGACCTTGATCTGACTAGCCTCAAATCCATCCCCAAGCTAGGTGTTTATGCAAGTGTGCTATATCCAAAAGTTTCAGCAAGATTGGTTTATCCAACCTTAACTTATTGACCGGAAACTGTTTTTCTATTTTTAGTAATTGTGACCTTAACCTTGATCTGACTGGCCCCAATTCCAAGCTAGGTCTTCATGCAAGCTTGCTATATCCGAAGTTTCATCAAGATTAGTTAATCCAAACTGAAGTCATTGTCCAGAATCACTCTGTTTGACACCGCCTGCCCGCCATACCCCAATCTAATAGCCAGGATTTTTTGTTGAAAACTTGGTTAACAAACAGAATATTTGTTTCTTCAGTCTAGAACATGACAAAATTAGCATGATAATGGTTGCAACATTTTTCACATATGCCAATTTGTATTAGTCTACTTATTAAGTGTTTCTACAGGCAACTGACAATGATTAATTTGCATATCAAACTATACAAGGATATATAAGCATAGAAAGGGCAAACTAAGGCATTTCCAACATTTGTTTCATACTAGCAGAAGATAAAAGTTAATGCATAAATTCAATTAAATAAGCACGATTTGCAGAAAAATGCTAGAATGACATTGATCTAGACTTTAATACTACTTAAACAAGAAATTACATGAATGATACTGGAACCTGGTACCTTTAACTTATATCTAGTTTCCATCATAGTATGTTGTTATAGGTTTCTTTAATTTGTAAACAGTAACGAGGAATCTATAAGCCACTGTAAGCATGTGCCTACATATTTTTCTCATTAATGAAGAAGTCTCTGTTTTCCTATAAATATATTTTTTGAAGTATGACTGGGCAATTGGCCTAATTAAACAAATACGAAGTTACATGCCTGACATCTTTACCTTTATTCCACAAGAGTTTCAGCAGATTGTATTGGCCTTCTAGTGGCATATTCAAAATGACAACACCCAGTTTCACATCTAAAAAAGAAAAAGTGAGCCTAGTTTTAGAGTCTTTTAATCCTTGCAATGCCATTGGCAACTTGCATGGACATAACATTAAATGCCATAAACAACTTCTGTTGACAAACAGCAGTAGTATTTTTAATCTGTTTCTCATATTCTTGTATTTATAAGTATTGTTTAGTATTTATGATTACTATTTATCATTTATTAGCTATTATTTTTTTGATTTATAATTACACTTTTTTATTACTTTTTATAATAATTTATTTTATTTTTTATTAGTATTAAAGTTAGTAACACAACTATTGTTTTCATATATTTTGCAGATATTTGGCGCAGAGCTGTATTTTTCAAGTAATAATAGGCGCCAAATCGGTGAAAGATCTGAAGCTGTGACTTTAGTGAGATTGAATATACAGATTAATATATGATTTATATCAAAGCTTTTGTATGAACAAGGATGATTTGTACTTACATTGAGTGAATGACAATTATAGATTTTAACTTTATATTCCGAAAATCTTTAATAAATGACAAGAGAATTTATAATCATGTATAATAAAAAAACTGATTGAGCATTGCCAAAATTATGGATCACCATTGTGCAATTAAAAATTAATTCCTTCTCAGTAATTAATATTTCCTTATCATTTGCTATAACAGCAAAGTTGAAAAAATGGCAAAAACATCAGAAAATACCTGGTTGTAATGACCATGTCATGAACATAGCAAGATTTTTGTCACCAACATAAGATTTTACAAAACAGACCTCGATGTATGCTTAACTGACTTGGTTTAAAGGTCTTGTGTTAAATAACTTCTAACGTACCAAAATTTCTAAGTGTACACTAGGGTATACAAACAGCTTTCATTTTGAAAAATTGCAGCAAAAATAGTATATGCAGCTGTCTGAATTTAAGTCATCTCAGAGAAGTCATGAGACATTCGACTATGGCAGCCCTAACTGACTGATGCAGAGTCGATTTTAAGATGACAAACTTTAACAAAAACTAATGGATTTATTTTTACAGCATTAATAACAAGTTGACTAAAGGTTTATGCTAGATTTGCAGTTACATTTAAAGGCATCTCGAAAGGAATGTGGTATCCCACTGAGCCAGGCCCCCACATGCTATGACCAGACCTGCTAATTGCTGGTCATCACTGCAGGGAGTCTTTAGCCAACATAGTACTAATCTGTCACAGTAATACCTCTGATGGGTTAATTCAAAACTAAATTACCTGCTAGTATGGATGTGAGACAGTAGGCTAGTTTTGCACAAAGCCACAAACATTATTGTTAGTGATAATGTGGGTTGTTTACTATATGATCCCTTACAAATTCTTTATTGCATTAATTACTAGGTGTCAATTTTGTAACTGCAAGATTATGTATTTATTCCATAGCTAAATATTTAATTTTGAAAATACATGAGAGATACAAGTTTTAGTATTCAAAATGACTTAAAATGAGTTTGAAGGACATTATTCTGACAATGAAGACTTTTTAAATTGCTTTTGTTTGAAACGTTTCGTTACATTTTACAAATCCAAATAAAATCTAACTTAAAATATATATGAGAACTAAAAGAATGAAAGAAATAACAAAATGTATAAGAAATAACAAAATCAACCAACAAAGTAAGAAAGAAAACAAATAAAGATTTATATATATATATATATATATATATATATATATATATATATATATATATATATATATATATATAGGATTGCGTAATTGTTATATTCACAACTGTTTCCTTTACAAACTGTGAATGACTATGTTCAACCCCCAGATATAGCATACATACACTTTGATCTTGAACAATACCTGTGTGACAGACACATCGGTTACAGACTGTGGCAGCCTGGCTTATCAGAAAACAGATGCCCTCACATGCTGGGTGGGGCAATAAATGGGGGGGGGGTCACTTATATAAGGCTCTTGAGATGCCTTTAAGCACGGACATAATTAATACAAAGGAAACATTAGTAAACATACAAATCAATTTAAAACTTCCAGTTGAGATAGTAAAATATACTGAATTGTATTTCTTCAAACATTTTTATTTTGTATATCTATAATATTCAATACTAAACCATAATGAAATTAAATTATTAAAGATGAATACCTGAGTTCTCCTTCAGAATGTTAAGCAGTGGCCAAGAATGTGAAGTCATGGCTGTGAAAAATAAATATGAAAGAGTATGTTACCTAGCATTTACTATTCACTGATTCATCTTGTCAATTAGATTACTTTTCATACACATACACACACAAATAAAAACAGGTTTAAAGTAAACCAACACACAAAACTGTAAATCTAGTCCTACCCAAAAAAAGCAGATCAAGATTCATCAGTTTCCATCACTATTATAATTATGGAATAGTTGTAAATGTCTTATTAAATGCTAAATATCTGTTCAATTTGTTAGACTGCTAAGATCATTTTGCATAAATGTCCTTACATTAATCTTAAGGCTACTTTATCAAAATTAATAAGTAGGCTAAAGTAGCCCTAACATTAATTTCTTGACTATTTCACCTATATAATAATCATGCACAGTTTACAAATTCTGTAATACATTTATATCAAATTAAATACATGAAAATTTCCAACAAAATGTATGTAAAGCTACCTTATTGTTTTTAAAGAGACTATATATTACAGTGCTCCAGCTAGGCACTTTCAGCAGGGCGCTGATGCCCCTTCCTTTACAAATGCCCTGACCTTATTTACAACGTAATTTGCACCCAAGAATCAATTTTCTGCATTTACCAAGAGTCTAAGCTCGCAGAAATACCCCAAGCTGCAGCTAAGCTGCACGAAGAGTTGTCACGCATGTGCAATTTGATGGCTTGTTACCCGCTCACCTATTGCATAATGCGGTAGGCAAGTATTATCATGGAATCAGTTGAAAAACAAGGCAGTGTAAATATGTAAAACATACAAACAAACAAAAAATACATAAAAAATATGTGAAAGTGTTTCTTTCCTGCAGTAACACACACAAATAGCTCTTTACCATAAAGCAAGTATGTAGAAGTAAGCTTACACATTTTATTTTGTTGCTGTCATGTTTACAGATTGCGTTTTAATTTCCCCCAGATATCAGGGCTTGCATTGTGCATACATTACTACACTCACATGTTGTTTGTGTTAAAGTAGTGAGACAATTAGATGAGATGACCATCTGTAATATTTGACCTCAATGACCGTAAGCCTTGTAGACTTCTGCTAGAGTTGGCATGATTTACCACTGCCTACTCATAAAGGACTGCAAATTTCTTTTGAAATTTCTCAACTATTGTGACAATAAGAAAAAATTCCCGGCCAAATTTTTAAATTTAAAATCTTATTTGCTCCAGAAATTCAACACTTACACTTCTTGTAAGGAAATGAAACCGAGCAATTCAAGTGATTTATCACAAAGTGTTTTGTGTAAGCACACAAATTTTTTACCTTTCATAAAATGTTTGGTACTATACAATGCTTTTTGTGGTAAAATATTTAATTTCTTATGTGGGCCCCTAGATTTTCTGGTTGTCCCACAGATTTTTAAAGTTAGAGGCAGGGGTGGATAAAAGGAGCTTATTTGTATCCCTGTTGAGTAGTGTTAATTGAAAATAAAACAGTATTAAAAAGACAGACAAATACTGCCGTAGGGGATGTCTGTAGTACGGTAAATTGAAATTACTACCACTTACATGATGAGACCCATTGAGTGGTTGAAACAGCCTTTATTTTAATTACTCGTGTTCTCCTAAAATACAGCATTTTTATTGATATACGGTTACATTTAATAAATGAAGATGGCAGTATATAATACAGTACAAAATGACCAAGTATTTATAGAAAAGCATGATTAAAGAGAATATGAATATTCATTTATGTTATACCTGTATATAATTATCTTTTATTCGTTGTATAATCATGTTTATATCACATTTAGATACAGTTTCTTTATAGAATATATATGCAAAGCCCAAGTCTTGGAGAAGATTTTTTATTTTAGCTTTCCAACGTAACTAATATACACAAACTAACTCACATACCCAGGAGATGAGCTCGATGCCCTTATTGGCTCGCCGATACTGCTCCTGTGTTACACCAGTACCGCATACTCGGTGTTGCCATCTGAGGCATGACTCGAACTGATATTTTCTTCTATATTTACATATGTGGTACGAAGTCTCAAGGAAAGTGGCACAAAGTCTCCTGGCACAAGATCGTAGTGGTACGAAGTCACCCTAATTCACTTGCGACTACGCTGTAAAAAATTTCTGGGGACATTTTAAGGCAATTTCTGGCCACTTCATGTGAAATTGTCTTTGAAAATATGGTCACAGTAAAGTTATCATACATTTTTCTAAGAAATCTTTTTAAGTTTACACATTAGTATCTAATAAAATTCATCATTATTGCTAAGTGCGCTTACCACTCTTTTAAGTCTTTTGCATTTTATAACTAACTATTCTGCCTTCACTTATTACTGTCTGCTATGTATGTGTAAAATACACTGAAATATATATCTATCTCTGTATACTGCCTTCCCTCGGATGAGGATTATTGGCAGAAAGGGTGCTGCGTCAAAGAGTGTTAGTTTAAAAGATGGTGAAGAGTGAATTTTGTGTTACCGCTTCAGGGTGTCTTGACAATGTGCTTATGTGCAAATTAAAATGTTAGTTCATAATAACGGTAAAATCTGATAAAAACACTTGTCGATATTTAGTGGTTTATTTGGGACACTGCCTTGCTGAACATGGCATTGTCATTCACTACGGCTATGCTGTGTGGTAGATTATTCCATAGGGTTAAGGAGTTTGGAAAAAGGGAGTATTTAATGAAATCGCAAGGTGTGTGTATCATTTGTAAGTAGTAAGGATGTTGATGCCTAGTTATTCTGTGGGGAGCTTGAATATATGGAGGAAACTTGATGGCAACAAGATTGTGGTTTATTTTATGGAAGATTACAAGTCTATTGTCTAGTCTACGGTTTTCCAGAGTTCTCCAATTTAGAAGTTTGACCATCTGGCTTACACTTGAAGTATACTGGTAGTCTGACAGGACCCAGCGTGCTGCTCTTCTCTGAACCATCTCAACTTTGTCGGTGTATTGTTTTGTAAAAGGTGACCAAACAGATGAGGCATATTCTAATTGTGGACGAACTAATGTTTTAAATGCAAGTTCTCTGACTTTAGGGTTAGGAGTGGTGATGTTTCTTTTGAGAAATCCAAGAGTTATGTTTGCAGTGGCGGTGATTTGAGTAATGTGTTGATTGAAGCTAAGGTCAGAGGTAAAGGTAACTCCCAGGTATATGGCAGAGGAGACAGGTTATAATATACTTATAACATAAATACCTTCAATGTCGGTTAATTTTTATACTCTAGAGATCTACAAGTGTCATAAAAACGAAGGAAGCGGCCTTTTCTCACGCCATACAGTTCGCTAAGATCTCACCCACTTACGTTACATTTGCATAATCCCTCCCCCAAGACGAATAATAATGATGTTCTAACTTCAAAACATATAAGAAAGATAAATATTGTTAAATTTGGTGTTAATAACTATTTAGTCTGGATTACCTGTTTATGTTTACAATGGAAGCTGGGAACCAGACTAATAACTATTCTGAAGCTATTTAAACATGAAAAACATAGATTTCTACACACAGAAAGCAGTTTTGTCATGATTCTATATTGTCTCAAGCACATTTGCTTAATCCCGCCCACTGCAGCTAATGACACGTACTTGTAAAGGTAGCATACATGCCACTTAAAATATATATTTGGTGATATGAAAGCAGATTAAGGTCTCCCTTATTTTTGTTATATTTTTACTACACATGTATACATTGTACAAAAACACATTTGATAGCATGTTTTAACTCTCTCTCTCTTTCTCTCTCTCTCTCTGTCTCTGTCACTCTCTCTCTCTCAGAATCTGAATTATTATGGTAAAAAATGAACATAAAAGCTTAATAATATTCCCATAATAACTGTTTTATATTTAACCACACTGTTGCAAAAATTCGCATAGACTTGTATTTATATAGCCTACGTATACATATATAACATTTTCTTTGTGGCTATACATATGTACTCATCTCCTCAAATGCTTTCTATATAAGTTTTAATTGAATAACAAAACAAAACATTATCTGTTTTGTATAAAACCTAAGTTTTAAATATGGAAATTTGTCAATCAATTTAAATAGGAGTATTGAGCACATGTATGTATGGCGTATTAAATACAAAAAAGTCTGAGAAAATAAAGTCATAACTCATAACATAGCCACTACAGTTACATTTTTAGCATTACATTTCCACATCAAGCGTAACAGTCACATCCTACGCAATGTAGTCACAGTTCACGCATTATTTACACATCTCACGCAGTAGAGTCACATATCGCACTCTCATGCATTAAGACCGAATGTCAGTAGTAAGGTCCCATCTCACGAAGTAACGTCCCATCTTATGAAGCAGAGCGCCGTCTCAAGCAGTAACTTCCAATCGTACGTAGCAACGCACCATCTCATGCAGTAAGGTCACATCTCACGAAGCATGTAAGGTCCCATCTCACGCAGTAAAGTTCAATTATACATAGTAGAGTCCCATTTCACGTAGTACCGTCCCATCTCACCAGTTACCTCTCGTATCATGTATCAAGATCCTATCTCAATCAGTTAGGTCCCATTTCACATAATAGAGTCTCATCTTACGTAGTAGAGTCTCATCTCACACAGTAATGTGCCATATCACGTAGTATGGCCCCATTTCACGTAGTAGAGTCCCATCTTGACTAGAAGACTCGAATCTCACGTAGTAGAGTCTCATCTTACACAGTAAGCCCCATCTCACGCAGTAAGCTCCCATTTCACGCATCAAGGGCACATCTCAGAAGTAACGTCCCTTCTCACGCAGTAACGTCCCATTTCACATAGTACAATCAGAGGCGTGAGATGGGACCTTACTGCGTGAGATAAGACGTTACTGCGTGAGATGGGACGTTACAGCTTTAGACAGGCCCTTATTGCGTGAGATAGGACGTTATTGCGTGAGATGATACCTTACTGCGAGAGATTGAACGTTATTGCGTGAGATAGGACGTTACAGAGGTAGGTAAGACCTCACTACGTGAAATTGGACCCTGAGATGGGACTGTCTTGCTTGAGATGGGACCGAGTTGTACAGGTCAGAAAGTAGTCAACATTATAAGAAATAAACACATATTATTTAATAAATGTTATATTTTTCTGATGTCATTGTTCATTTGTATATAAAGGAACTACAATACTTGAGTAGACCTTAATAAATAAAATGTAAATATATTCGAAAATATAGGCCTATATGAGTGAACAAATTAAAATCAGACATTCATTTCGATACAATAAGTGAACAACGAATTTATTAACGTTGTTTTGTTTTATAAACAAGTTTTGTGAGTATGTTAATACTGCTGTAACATCACCGACTCTTTTTATATGATAAACTACTATATTTTTGTTAAAACTCACCTTTAGCTAGTGTGTATGGGAGGGATTATGCAAATGTACCTATAAGGCAGTTGCTGGCTTAGGAGCACGATAAAATAGCCTTCTTTGTGTAACAACATGAGTCTAATCATATTTCTGAGTTCATAAGTACTCAATTAGATACATATTTACTCCTTATTAGGTATTCAAAAAATCAGTTGACATGTACATTGCGATCCTCATTTTGTGGGCGGGGTTATGCAAATGTAACGCAAATGTGTGAGATCCAAGCGAACTAAACGACGTGAGAAATAGTCAATTCGTGAAATCGAAACGAATTTGGAGACTTAATACAAGGGACGTAACCGTGTTTAACTTAATTTCTACATCTGTCCTCTGAGAAATGAATGCATATTGATTATTCAGTTTATATTGTTTCGAGGCATGATTATTTTTAAAGATTTTTTTATGCTGTCAGTTTTACTTAGTAATGCGTTTATTTTATTTAAATAACTCACGATTTGTATATATAGATACTTTTCATATATATAGAGTAATGTCGGCTAATCCCGACACTTTAACACAATTTCGGTCTTTTCCCATACCGGTTTGCGGTGTCGTTAAATGCAATGTCGTATTTCGTCGATTTCATGACTTACCTCCCTTATCATATAGCGCGTGTATTCTTCTACTTTCTTTTTTAAGTCTATTAGAAAGGGGAACATAATTTCTGACCGTAGTCTAAACCCGACATATTTCGGCTAAACCCGACACCCTAACGATGTTTTAAAAAAAATCAATCTAGACATGAATTTTATTTGACAATATATGTCTGGATAAAATGATCATTATTATTATTCATTTTAACATTAAGTGATAAAAAAGCAAACCGTAATGGTCAAGTTCTTTTGTAAAAGAATATTTCAAAATGATCAATACAATTCGAAACGTTTGATAATTTATGTATGACAAAACACAAGCCAATTTCTAATAAAGAGATGCAACAGAACGTATGGAAAATACATCCATTTTAAACATTTTGGATATTCTGTAATCCGCTCACGACAATTGTCCTCAAACATTCATACATTCCTCACAAACATACGGATATACTTGTGTTTGCTCAGATGGTATCTCCATCAGGACAGCGTCGCCCGTGCATGTCACATGCCAGCGTGATGGACATGTCGTGCATCGTACGCACTCATTGCTATCATCTACGTCCGTTTTACAGCCTGGACATATCAAGGCTTCGTCGACTTCGTCGTCGCTGTCGTCCATTGTAGGAGTGGCGTCACCGGAAGAAGATGATGAACCAGAAGGCCGTCGTCGTTTTTGTTTCAAAGATTTCAAGAGTTCCTTTATTTTATTTTCTTCTTCTTTTTGTTTGCGTTTATCTTCACGTTCTTTTCGTTTCTTCACTTTTTCGTTTTCTCTCTGTTTTCTTTTTCTCTCTCTTTCTTCTTTACGCTGCTGTTTTGCCTCTTCTTCTTGGCGTTTTCTATTTTCTTTTTCTTCCAGTAGTGCTATGGCTGCTGTCCCTGACAGAGCTTTTGGAAGTTTCTGTCTAGTACTGGCATACTTTTTACGCTCAACTACAGGTAGTTTAAGTAAATTAAATGACGGAGAGACGTATTGCTGGTGGCCTTTGCTAACAGCGACGGTAGGTACAGCGGCAGGAGCTACGGTAGGTATAGCAGTAGGAGCGACGGTAGGTACAGCGGTCGGAGCGACGGTAGGTTCAGCGGTAGAAGCGACGGTAGGTACAGCGGTCGGAGCAACGGTAGGTACAGCGGTAGGAGCGACGGTAGGTACGGCGGTAGAAGCGACGGCGGGTACAGCGGTAGGAGCGACGGTAGGTACAGCGGTATGAGTGACGACGGGTTCAGGTGCGGCGGATGGAGCGACGACGGGTTCATGTGCGGTGGTAGGAGAGACGGCAGATGCAGGTGCGGCGGTAGGAGCGACGGTAGGCGAGACAAGAAACGGCGAGGCTTCGCAATGCTGATGTATTGTCGATGGCGTTAGCTTCTCCAGGTTGATGTTGTTCGGGGACAGTGGAAACAAGCCACATCGTTGGAAACCATGTACGGCGTTTTCGAACTTGGCAACGCGCGCCCAGGCTTTCTTAAACACGCCAGCGAAGTGTCGCTTCGTAAATGCTTGTCCAACGTTGTCCGCGTGCCAGACCTTTACTTCCTTTTTCCAGGAGGACTTCATAGGGCCAAAGAAGCCAACATCGCATGGTTGCAACACATGTGTAGCGTTCGGAAATAGGCAATACAGTACAATGCCGTGGTCATGGCAATATTTTGCCGCTTCCAATGACATGTGAGTCGAATGTCCATCAACGTATAAAATGACGGGTTTTGCAATAGCATTGTCACACAGAAACTGGTCGAGATGTTGTAAAAAGGCGACGAACAACTCGCTGTTCATCCATCCATTGGCCGTTTGCCCGTAAATGGCCTCTGGATAGTCCTGGATGCCAGAGTCACGGAACCGCTCGCCCGGAAAAACAATTAACGGCGGCAGATATTGTCCGAAAGCGTTGAAGCACGCCATAACAGTGATTTGAGTTTTGTTGGACGTTGTTACCTGATACACGTTTTTCGCCCCCTTTTCAGCCAACACTTTGCCCGTGTTTATACACAGCGGAAAGCCACTTTCGTCAGCGTTAAACGAACGTCTTGGGTCCGCGATCATTGCTTTCCAGTCAGGTATTTCCTCTTGAAGGAAGTTATGGAGCCCTCCAAACCAGCCGTCGATCATTTCCTTAGAGATGATCGCTCGCTGGTGGCCCAAGGTCATTGCAGTTCTACTGGATATGGATGGGTGCCGTTTTATAAATCCGTAGAACCAGTCTTTCCCGGGCTTGTTGTTCTTGAAGGGAGTTGGTCTTCCGTCATTGTCGATGACACGTTTGACCTCTAATAGAAGGTCTTCCTTTTTCAATGGATAACCAATTTTTGCCATGTTCTTACAATGATCTACAAGTGTCATCTCCTCTGCCTTGGTGGCATTTCTGTATTCCTAATCTTTTGCTGGGGATCCTTGAGTAGCATAAACTCCCTTTTATCATCATCTGGAGTGGTCCGCGAGATGATAATACCAGCTTGTTCAGACGTGAAATTGAAGTGTTGATAATCTGAAAATGCATTTTTATAATGATTATGTTAATATTTAAGTCTCGCCACAAATACAAATAAGATTAAATCTATGATGTTGTTTTGCGTATTTTGCCGTCCAAAAATTTTGATGGATGAAAATCGTAGATAACTGTTAGTGAAGTGAAACTACTGGCGCATCGCAGGCATTATTACAAGTGTCTCCCCTTCCGGGACGATAACCCATGCAGTGAAAGGTTGAGGCATTACGAGTCTGTGAATCTAACCTTTCTGCTTAGAGTAGCTTTTTAATATAAACCCGATTGTTTCAAATTTTGTTTACGGCATATAACATCGACATACCGTATTCCCGGCAAAGCCTTGAAGTGTTGCCCAAGGAAACCATTGCAACCTCTCCAGTCACACCTGGGATACAAAACGGGCGAGTTGAACTGTGAGGATCGCTTCACAATGTCAGCTGGCTCCTTAACAGTCTTGCAGTCATTTTCTCGGCACTTAATTTGAGGTGGACAAAACCGGGATCCACAAGACAACTTGCGTGGAATAAGAAAAAAACTCTCGTTTAACATAATTTACATGCCTATTTATGTATGATCATTGGCTTTAACTCTACATGTATGCCTATTCCTGTCTGTTTTGTTTGTTTTGTTAACTACAGTGCATCGACTAAATTATCGTCATTATAGCGACGTCCAGCTATTACTGGTGGAGAAAAATCATGGCCCATGTCTGGGTAGAACCAGTAGCGCATTGCAGATCAGCTGAAAAACCTGACCACCTGAAAGTTTGTACCCCGATCGGGACTCAAACCCACAAGGTGACGGATTATGGAGTCAGAGAAATAGCAAGTAATCGATTCTAACCTTTAGACCATTAAACCACTGGCGTCCCCTATGTTTCAGTTTTTTTTTCTTTTTGTTGTTGTTGGTTGTTTTTGTTCCGTTTGTTTGTTGCAGATACCTCGTACCAATACAATTAGTGTCGTATTTGAAATAGCCAGTTTTTACTGTTGGAGCAAGATATATATATCCAGTGGTGGACTGTAGGTTAACGTGAATACCTCCGGACATGAATGTTTGTCGCTTCGACCGAGACTCGAACAAACGGGTGGAACGGTCTGTGACTCTATGAGCTCGGCAACGGGCGCCCCTTATTTGCTTGTGAATACATTAAATGGAATGTCATAAGTGACTATAATACTAATAAATCAGTCGAAGGAAACAATTAAAACAAGTCCGTGTACTTGCGTGTTTAGATCTGTGTAGCCTCTATTCAATCTGAGTCTACTCATATGCGTAAAATATAAAGATTATGTAATCACAATATAATAAATAAATCTTACCTCTAGTTCCTCCTCCATTCTAGTTTGTTATCGCTTCTAATAATACAACAACATTCAGTTTCAAATACGTTAGCCTAAGCCATGCTGTCAAGGTCGTAGTAAAAATACTCGGTAAAAGTGACGTCATTTTAATTGTGGATTTCCCTGTGTTACGTCATAATGCCATAAGCCCGGTTTTGTCACGTCGTGCGTCATATACATTCGTACATTGAAATTATGATCTTCTTTCATGTCGTACTCTTTGGCTCATTGCGCATGCTTCCCTATTACAGAACACCTACACCAATGGACGTTGAGTCTACATCCCTTTGTGTACAGAAGAAGGTACCTTGTGGCACACAACAAGCCATACTGCCCAAACTCATTAGCACAAACGTCTACGGAATCCCTTAGAATGAGAGGAAGAAAGTAAGACTAAAAGTGACGGGCAGCTTTGTCCGTAAAGGAGAGACAACCACAGGTGTACTAGCTCATGTTACAAGCATTGTTCAAGAGGGTAGATGCTGGGAGATGAGAGCTGACTTGAAAAAAAAGGTGCCATGCAGTTCCCACCAGACGTGATCTGAACAACTCCTCGCCCTCAGAACGTAGTATGGTCGAAGACACCAAAGCTCATCATTTTGATAAAGCTGAGAGTACTTGGGCACCATGAGTTGATGAATCCCATGAGCTGAAGATGACAAAGAACTAAGACGGAGGCGGCAAAGGATACAACGCACCTTTTTGCAAACTGAACTTGAATGCCGAGGATTTTCTTCCCCGATTGAGACAGTGGGAAAGATGCTGGGCGCACTGAGAGTTATGACTAGACACCGCAAGAATAGCGTCATTGCTCTCGATAAAGTTACTGAACAAACTTCCAGTTGGCCATGACCACAGCGTAGCAAACCAGCCTGGCTACCAACGTAGAAGGCTTAGAACACGACCCACCATCTGGAGGATGTACTGAGCGTGATAAGCAGGGTCATAGAAGGGGGCTAACATTCACCCCCACTCCCTGACTTTTTCACATATACCATATTGATCCTTCGGTAAGCTTAAAGAAATCCCCCAAAATAAACTCAATAAAATAATATTCAATCGCTTCAATGGCAACGAAACAGCTTACCCTAAAGATCATTTTGTAACATGCGAAAAAAGTCTAGGAGGGGGTGCATGGTAGCCCCTTCTAGGACCCTGCCTATGAGTGTTGCTAAGCAACCGATGATCAATGGCCGGGTTAGACATGATATATTATACAATTAGTTTTGGTCAATACCAAACAAAACCACGTATTTCCTTTTCTTTTTTTCTTCTTAATTTTTGGGACGAAAAAGGCCCTAAAATGCACCTGGGCCAATGAAGCAGACTTTTTTCTGGGGAGCATGCCGGATCCCACCCCCACCACCACCTTTAAGTAATTGTCTGTAACTTCGAAAACAGCGGGATGCACATACATTCACTGTTGCCCAATGCATGCAAAAATACTCGTTCGAATAGTCAGCCAATTCACATGATAATAAGAAAGTATATCATCCTCCTAACAAAAAAACATAGATGCAGGTTTGTAGTGCGTTCAAATAAAAGGAACGAACAAAGAACCCGGATTCCTCTTAAATGGCATACGAATCTATACCAATGACTACTTTACTATGAAATAGTATGATCTGGAGGCATTTATTACGTAATATAATTCATGTTGCGTGCATTATAATGTTAATAATATTTCTCCATTGTATTACTTTTGCTGTATTTAAATCATCGTGGGAATAATGTGCTCAATATATTAATAACTAGCATGCTCAGATTATGGACCTTACCTCACACACTGGTCTAGCGGATGGACATGTTTAGGAGTTCCGTCAGCTTTCTATACTTTTAGCATAAAAGAGAGTTGGCAAAGTGAGACTTTTTGTAATGCTATGACTAAGTGATAATGTGGTGTTAAAAGTAAAAACGAATATGGCTTTCATGTTTTATAGTCGTGTTATATTATCTCTGGTAAAACTTTAGTCATTACAATTAAGTTGTATAAGAAAACATGTCGTGTCGAAATTTTGGTTAAGGGTACAATGACACACACTTATAATTTAACAAGTACTGTCCATGTTTTACTTTTTCAATTAACAAGTTAACTTTTACAATGTATGTATAAATGTTTGTTCATTCCTGATAAGAAATTGGCGTATTAAAAAAAAATCAAGGCATTGAGGTACTGCAAAATATTTTTGGCAATATTTATTGTTGGCTCAAAAGTATATGCTGATACAAACTCCCATGGTATATTAACATACTCCAATTTTTCTTACAAAGCATGACACAAAGTCATCAAATTACAAGGGTCTTACAATATTTTTATAAGCAATTTGCGAGTGGTTACAAGTGAGTAGGGACTATTTACAGTTCGTTACAGGGCGAGCATCAAATTTGAGTTCCGTGGATAATTCAATACTTGAAAATAGTAGTGGATGCATGTATTCGTTGCTGTTAATATGACTCCTGACTATAAAGCACAAGTCTACTTCCGTCACAGATTTAGACCGTGCTTTTCGATTGTTTACAAAACACCTAAATGAATCGCCGGGGCT
This sequence comes from Sinonovacula constricta, assembly GCA_007844125.1. Classification (NCBI taxonomy): domain Eukaryota; kingdom Metazoa; phylum Mollusca; class Bivalvia; order Cardiida; family Solecurtidae; genus Sinonovacula; species Sinonovacula constricta. The sequence goes on from CM017560.1 coordinate 25,214,603, forward strand.
ATTTTTACTACTGCGCACTGGCGCTCATAAAGATCATGTTTCAAAGTTTTTAAATAAACAACAAGAAAGAGCCAGGATGTGAGTCATCCAAGGCGCCGTAGAGAGCATGCGCTTTAAACAATAAGATGGCCACAGAATGTCTCTGCTGCAGTATCATACTACAATAAATTCCTAAAGTATCTATCTGCTATCTTGCTTTCCTCCTACATGCTTGTTGCTCTCATGAGCCGCGCCAACAAAATGGCTGAAACTTGAGACAGTCAGACAATACGTTTGTACTGACAATTCACTCACAAGAAAAGTCGTTAATGTTTCGCATCAAAGGTGACACAAAAACTGAAACAGTTACGCAGGTTAAAGCAATATGGGAGAAAGAAACAAAGACACATTTGAAAAGTTATTATTTTTATTTGAACGTTTTCAGTATACTATGAATCTCCAGAAATCAAATAAGTATCATGTTTATTCCTGAGATCATACAATGATTTAAAGCATAATAAAATGCAAAAAAAGTTGTCGTCATGTTAAAAGCTGAATGACATTCAACATAGGACCGAAGTAACACCGGATCTGGTAGCGCAATCGGTAGAGCGTCAGCTCCAGGTACAGGAGACCCTGGGCTCAATCCCGGGCTGCGACATACCAAAGTCGTTCAAAATGGTAGTGGTATAGCTACCTAGCTTACGCTCAAGCAAATATAAGGGTACTTCCACGACTGGTTGGCCCGGTGTTGTGATATCATGCCAGGTTTTCATAGCTGGGTTTATTGTGTGTTATGTCTCGTCAATGTGTTTTTTGTCACATTTACATTTGCCTTGTTTGGCTTTGTCTAGAATTAGTTTACATTAAAATATATGTGGAAATTTTTATAGTATCTATTCTTATTTACCTATGTTATACATCGTGAAGGCAGCAATATATATGCTTCAAGTAAACACCGTCTCCGGATAACTGAAATGATGTTGGTGGGACGATAACCCCAACAAACATAGGACCGAAATACTACAAAATGACTTGTGAAGAAAAGCTATGAAACCATTTCTGCACGCTGCATTTTACCGTACATACTCAATGGATCGTTCAGATAAAAAAAAAATTTCTGGCGATAGATTGTGCTGTTGCTAAAAGATAATCTTAGTTTGTTAACATGCAGTCCGAACATCGGAGGACTTACGGAAGAGCATTCCTATTTACTTTCGTAAGTAAGGGCATACAGTCTCGATTCATGTACATTTATATTATTAGAAATTTTAATAACAAAAAGAAATAAACCAAAGTCTCTCCTTTTCTATCGTGTTTGCATTAAAGTTACAGACACAAACAAAAGATATAATCATAGTAATAAATAAATGAAATAGAATGCCGTTTACCGAATTAGGACCCGTATTTTTTCAGGGTTAGAAAGTCCGCTAAACAGACTTTCCCCATGTGCAAATTTCAGTGAACATTCCATAGGAGTCGCGCTCCAGCCAACAATTGTCACGTGACATTCCCAATACGCTTAGCAAATCTTAAAATAGTATTAAAACGGCTACGTAGCCATAAAATGAAAACACCCCGTGTTGAGGTAATTTTAATACAACAGATGATTTATTGTTATCACATGCTAACAATTAAATAAGTTTAATTGTAATAACGTTTTAATATGTTTGCTTTTTTGTGTTGCTGTTGTTGTTGTTTTTTTATTTTTTGATATGACGAACATATGGATTCGACGATTAACTTTACTAAGTTACTACTCGAATTTGTTTGAATAGCAAATACAATAAAAAGCACAAATGTTACGGTCATGCGTGAGAGAAATTTTACAGTTGTGCAAAACGTTTACCAAACATATTTTTACCAGTGATGCAGACCTTTTTTCAGTTATTTTAAGTTGGATAAGTTGACTAAGTGTCGTGCAGGACCGTGCATTATCTTCTGTTAACATTTACGAGGTATACACAGGTACATGTATTCATCTCTTTATTAATTCGGCAGCCTTTTTACCACTTTTTACTGTAGGCTACTTTATTATAATTATTTACCAACGATAATTTGCATTATTTTAGTCTTACTATCCTTAAAATGGAAAGTTTGACGTTTTTACGTATTGTACATGTATATCATGGCGCCATAAGTTACATCCTTGCACATCCTCCTACGCACAGATGTCAGTTTTCACTCTCACATATACAAACTAATCATCAAAATTATTGTAAATGTAATGATTTGATCCTACAGTGTCATGACAAAATGACGTCATACAAAATGCACGTCATGACGTCATACTAGACGCACGTCATGTTGCCAGTAGCAACACGTCTAAAGCTTTTTTTTTGCTGGACCCTCAAGGTAATGCTTAATGTACAGTGGACAGTTACAATAAACCGCTAAACAAATAAAAAGTCAACAAAAAAGACATTAGCCATTCAAGTAAGTCACTGATTTCTACATAAATAATTCGATTAAAAATCATTTTAGATTTAAATCTGTTTAAAAGTGTAGGTGAGATTTTTTTTCTTTAAAATGATTCAGCAGCAAGAGCGATGGTTCAATACCCGGTAGGGTGATTTAAAAGGTTTCAAAAATGGGCAGTAATTGCAAATTTCATTGATGCTCGTAGCCTAGAGATTAGAATTACGTCTGATTAGATGTCAGGATAATGTGATCGGAAGGGTTCAGTACCTGCTGCACCTCATAAGCGCACATCTGTAAAAATCTAATAAGAGGTATTGAAAGTATAAGTTTAAGACGTTTATAACGTGAGTCAAATGTTGTTTTGAGTTCCAAAACATAACAAAATTGCGACTTTGTCAGACATTTTCCCCACAAACTTTACAGGTTTATTCCGGCAGTTTCCTTGTATTTAGCGGATGTTACATTATGTTGCTACTACATGTATTTTAGGGAAAAAAGCCATAAATCCTGCATAAACCAAAACTTTACTTTTAACTTAAAACGATTTTGAACACTTTCTCATTTGTTTGCCAAGACGTGAAATAAATGGCTTTAAATGTTCAGTCTTTCAAAATCTAAATAAGCATGATGGGGAATTTCTGCTAAAAATAGACATCGATGTCAGGACAGATTATCCGGATGATGATACAACATTGACTAAAAACAGTGGTCACCTTTCTAAGTTTAAAAATAGCTATCTGTGCAGCGTGGTTCAGATAGAATATACATGTCTGCAATAACGAGTAGGGTAGTATGTTTTACTTTTTGACATGGATAAAGGATTTAAAAAAAGAAGATTTCATTGAATCTTATCAGGCAACAACAACTTATTAAGTTTTTCAGTTGACAAAATTTGGTCCAAACGGATACCGCCTTTAATCAAGATATCAACAGCTAGTTATTTAAAAGATCTATCATTTAATTTCATAAACAACACACTTCACTTTACGAAGGACCTCTATTTCAAGAAAACAAATGTTCTTTTAAACAGTGCCTGTACTTGTACGTGTTTTATCAACTTTAATTAATGATTTCATAATGATTATAATGATAGTGTTTATAAAATGTTCTTTAAAGTAACTGTTTAAATCATCATGGCAGAAGATGATCCAACCAAAGTTTGAAGGGGTGATTTAAATTCTGAATCCCGTGTAGGGGCAGAAGTACCCGTGATTCTTGGGCCAGGTTCGCTTTTACTGGCAGTATTATTAACTCGAATCCCTATTTCCCACAATCAAAATGGAGTCCTCATTTGTACATTTAATTCGATATCCTCATAAGCAGAGTTAATGTTCACTATTCCCACATCCCCTGCACTGGGTTCACGTCAAATGAGATGAAGCGGTTTGTTATGTTTTAGAGGTTCGTGTATTTAGTTCCCTTAGGTTAAAATAAAATATTTCGTTTTGTTGAAGAGATCAGATTGTTAGTGTCACTCATAGCAATAGTGCGTAGTCAGAAGCATTTTAGAAAAGTCCATTTTTTGGTAATGTCCCCTTTTTTCTTCCATGAAATAAACGATGAATCCTTATGTATCAATTGCAAAAAAAATATTTGAGACTACTTGTTCATCAAGCAAAACAAACATTCAATTACAGTTTGCAATGACGGAACTTTAATCCTGAATCGGAGGTTTTGTCAACAGCGAAGATAATTCGACATTTGTGTATTTATATTTATTTTAATGTAAAACAGCCTCACTATACTGGATACAATGAACGTGAAAATAACGGGCAGAAAAAAATTCGAAGTTGAAAATCGCTTCGTCGATGTAATCACTGTAAAAACCGTACAGTTGCCGTATGTATAAGGGCAGAATACGGACGCAGGCTAATCTATACCAGATGCGTAATGGATAACGGCTGGCTAATATACGCATGGACCGTAAAATTAGTGTTCCTGTAACGTTGTGACCATTTCAATGTGTCATCAATTCAAGCTCCTTCTAAGAAACATGTAAACGTTTTCACAGTCCCCGCAGGGTACATTGAAAACGTTTCTGTAATTCCGGATAGGGCATGTTGAAAACATTCGATAATCTTCCCTTGTCTCTAAATGCCACAATGTATTTTGTCTAATTCGAATCATAATGAATTACAAAAGGAAATTCGTAAGAACAGTTAGTGCTCACATTTAGGTCCATTAAATTGCGCAAAAAGTCAAATGTTCATCCAGCAATTCCTCGATTAAACTAGTACCACTAGTCCAATTTAACTTCATTTTCGTGCATTTAAAATTCCAAATATCGAATAGCCGAAGATTTACCAATAATGCATATTATATGTGTTAGAAACATTTAAGTATAAATGATAAAAACAACATTTTATGTACAAAAAACCATCAAAATGGACTGGACTGGAGATATCATTTAAAATGTTTTTAAATTTCAGGGTAAGGGTCATTTGAAAACGTTTGTGTGTGTGTGTGTTTATTTACGGTCTCCTTTGAGAAATATGCAAATTAAAGTAAAATCTATGTTTATGTTTGACATTCTACAATCAGTCAGCAGATCGATTGAAATGTTCAAATTTCGATTTTCGTCATTTAGTTATCCATTACCACACTCATAAAAACGACTTAAAGTAAAAGTTAAAAAAAAGTTTTCTTATCCATAAAGCGTACCATTCAAAATTTAAAAATGTCTTTACGCAACATAAAGATATCCTACAATAAATATATGATGAAAACCAAAAGTCGGCCGAAATTGGGCATATGCGAAATTTCGGTTGAACTATGTATATATATATATATATATATATATGTAAATTCGTACCCGGATTGGGCGTAACTACCTTGCATTTTGCAACACAAGTTAAGGGCGTAAGATTTTATCTTTTTTTTGTCAAATATATCTTTTTATGTTATATTTTGTAGCAAACCGGAACTTGTTAATCTTGGCAGGTGGTCTGTGCACGTTTAATATGCATATAATTGTGCAATATTGTTCTATTTGTATAATAGCATCCAATACTTTGCTAATAATGTCTCGCATTTCTGTCTACTTAACTGGCTTTCAACCACCTTAACAGAGAGATGCTTAAAACTAGAAAGAAAACGCCAACTTGGATTGTCTTAGAAAAAAAAGTAAGAGAAACAAAAACAATCATGACAATGGTGCCTCAAAATCCTCCAATTAGGGAGCGCCAATATTACAGTCGCCATTTCTAATCTAACTTGGAACAGGCGACTAATTAATAACAAAATTAACTTTTAAAAAAAAAATGACCCCCGAAGCATGGACACATTAGGCTTACGGCCGTTTTTTTAATTGCTTACAATGTTAAAGTTTTAACGGAAATGAACACTAATTAAAATTAATATATTACGCGCATTTATGTTTAAATTAAAGAAATGTTGTTGTCTGAAAACTTAATTAATTTAATAATTTAGTATAAAATAAACATAAAAAATAAATAACATACCTGGATGTAAAACATAATTACTGTAAGGTCTGTCCTTGTTACGTACGAGCACCCACCATGTATTTAAAGCATGCACGTATTTCAAAAATAACAGAGTGGAATGCAAATTGGCATCCAATCAAGAAAACTTCTTTATAATGCTTACATCTTACCAATAACCGATTATTGTTCAAATGTTATGGGGAACAAGCAGCACAGCCGACTGTCGGACATTTTCTAAATGACAAAAGAGGGCATTATCAATTTAGACTTCAAATATCCCCCAAACATTAGAAGCTGCTATACAAGAAGCTAAATAGAGTTAAATATTAATTTTGTAGATTACATTGGGATACAATTAAGATCACAAACAAAGGGATCATTGCAATGTGCACGCGCGGAGATGGAGATATTAAAGAAATCATCAAAATTCCGCGGAGTTAAGTTAAGGAACAGCTGCCGTACTGTATTAGAAAAAGATTAAATATAAACAATTTTAAAGGTCGAACCCAAATGTTCATCATATTTAAAACAACAACAACAACAACAACAACAACAACGGTTATTACTATTAAACTTATTGAATAATAGCATGTGGCAACTGTAAATAATCTGTTTTATTAAAATTGCTTTTTCATACAGGTTGTTTTCTTTATAAGTCCTTGTAGCCTGTTAATAATGTTGTTAAATTCCGCGCGGTCTTTGCAAAGCGTATTCGGGACGTCACGTGGCGATTGTTACTGAATTGTCAGTATAAACCTTACTCGGACTGTCACTTGTGTCAGCCATTTTGATATTTATCTGTAAGTAAAGGTCACGTGACCTTTTGATGCGGTAAAAATAGCAGCGGTATTCCTTTAGGTATTTTGTTAACACCAAACAACAACACGGTTTTAACCGATGAAGGGTGTTATATTAGTAGCAACGAATGCATGCGCCCACTACTATTTTCTCGTACTGAATTATCCACGGAACTCAAATTTGATACTCGACCCCATTAAGGAAATGCTATACACTTATCTGATGGCTCAGTATAAGAGAGCTAAGCATAAATTTTAATTGTATATAATATTAAAATAACAACCACACTTATAACATTCACAATTGAAAATATGCAGTACGGGAGTCAGTATTATGTTTTCATCGTAGAATGTCGTAAAAACCTCACTCCTATGCTCAATAATAGACTGAGCCATCTGGACCGGAACTGATCATTTCATTGAAAATGTAAGGGTACACTATGCAAAAATTACGGTGTGTGTTTTCAGGGGCGGATAACCGTCTTCGCGACACATAACTTTACATCGCGGAGGTCCTTTAAATTAGATAATGAATTTGTCTTGTTCACAATATTGTTTGGGGGCTCCCAAAGAAACGGGTTTCTTGTTAAATTGCTTCCAAAAATTGTAACATTTACTATAGAGTAAAGAACAAATTAATTTAGTGTCGTGTAACCTTTAAATTATGTTTTATACATTAACCGACGTTTACCCTGACACCATGTGGGAAGGTATTTTCATATACTTTATATAAGAAATATAATAAATTATATTTTTAATTTGCTTATTTTTTGCCCAACCGGTTTAATAAATTCTTGTTTCAATTAATAAGATTCCGTTTTGTGTACATGCTTCAGTCTTAAGTGTATTCAAACGTATAAAAAGTGGAAAAGTCTTAAGTTGTCTACACTAACTATATACCAAAATACCTACCAACAAGGGAGGTAAGAATGTATTTTTTTAATAGTTAGAATACAGTCCCTTTAAATGCGAAAAGCGGACATACACTTTGTACGACACAGACTGTACTTCTGCGGATAGCGCCGAGTAGTTACGAATGATAATTAAAACATGCATGCAATATTGACACCGCTCCCGAAACGAAAACTCGTATAAATATCTGCATAATTCGTATCTTTAATAAATTTAACCATAGATAAAGTATGTCTTTGTTATGTAAAATGTAATTTATGCCAATATATTTTACGGCTATCAGAAGTAAATAATAATAATATTGCGTGTTATGTACAGACGTATGAATGTTTATTGAACGTGACCCCTTGCACGAAAACGCTATATTTAGAAAAAAAAACCCATTACAGACTCGCTGTATGAACAGTGTGAGGCCAATGGAGTGAATAGATATTGACAAAAGAAACGACGTACTCCTAGCCAGGTATCTAATTTCCCTACCTGAAAATTTTTAGGTGTAGGAGGAATTTCCGTTCATTTTAATGCAGACCGACATAATCCCTCCAGTATTTTTTCCAAAGTGTACACAATACCTCCCGTAAATTTATGAAGTTAAATATCTCTCTTAGTAGGATTTTCATAAGAAATAAAAACTTGTCTCATGATTATTTTACAATACTTAACAGATCTAATTAAAATATGTTGCATAATTAGGAAAATGTACAGGGTTGTTTTCTCACACTTGGAAAGTTTACGGGAAGTATTTTGTTTTATGCTGTTACTTTTATTCATCTGTTACGGTCAGAGCTTGTACAACAAAATGAACACTTTTCAATTAAACTTGGTTGCTAACTATTGCTTACTAACAAATTAAATTTAAACAGTACTTTGGGACGACATTCAAGAGACTCTTGCTATACAGAGAACACAGAAGAATAAAATAGTAAAAGTGTATTTTCTATTTTCTATGTCGACATTTCTATTACGAATGTCATCTATTGCTAAAAAGTAGGCATATCATTTTATTCTAAACAGTGCAACATGATGAGGAAGATTTAAAAACAACAACAGTCAATTAAGGCTCCAGTTCAAAACTGTGCTTAAATTTTCAAATTTGTTCTAACTTTACATGAAGTTTCTTTAATGAAATGCCAGCATAATACCTATTGGTTAAATATGTATTACTAGGTTAATTCCAACAAGAGGAGGATTATAAACATATAAAATATAAGTATATCTTAGAATGTTTAACAGACTCTAGGTACCTTTCGACCTCTTCATGTTTATTTCTCCTGTTGGTCTGTCATATGGATATGTTTATATTATAGAAACTGTGGATCTTTAGACCAGTATTTCAAAAGACGCACATTCCTTGTTATATAAACTAGGGATCTTCCTAGTTCTCCATAGTTAATTGCATTAGGAGTTAGTTGTAAAGGTAGAGATTGTTTCAAGAATCTAATATGAACACGCTCAGCATCTATTGCTTGGTGAAAGACACTTATTTCAGAACTATAACACATTATAGGTAATATCATGGCATCAAATAACTTCAACTTATCCTAAATTTTGTACTGCAATAGTATCAAAAGTAAAATACAAGTAAATACAAGAAGTAAGCACGTCGTTTAAAAGGCACGCTTGAAAAGTCGCTTTTATAATTTAAAAATGCCATTGTTATAAGAAATTGACGCTAAGGTATGTGACAAAAACAACAACAATGATCTTGCAATTTATCAAATGTTCATAAAGACCCTTACGGTAACTTGAGAGCAAACAGTGTCTTCAATATAGAGCAGCCTTATTACTTTTGTATCATCAACCGTTTTAGCTTCAGTTTTATTATCTCTGCTAATATATAAAACACACTGCCTTAAATAGTTAAATAGTTCGTACATGTTATTGACATTAAAATACTTAGACCGAATATGGTCTGTGTCGATACAATGTAAGAAAATATGGTTAAAAGATATGAATGAGTTAATCCAGTATGTCCGATGCGACAGCGGGTAAGCCTTAAACCAAGAGGTCTGATGGATTTAGGTGATCGATCATAAAGCTCTTCATGTTTAGGGGCTAAACACAGTTAAACGTTTGGTTATTAGGGGTAGATATGAGTAGTTATATACTGCAAAGAAAGTTTCTCGCAACGCAAGTATAATAATGGTTCGTTGGCTTCAACGTAAAGACTCTGCACAGGTGACGTTCTGAACGCTCCTAGAGCTAGACAAAGACCCTGGTTGTGAACGACATCTAGAATCCGGAGATAGGACCTCTGGCAGAACCACAGACTGTGCTTCCGTAATCTAATTTAGACCGAATTAGGGAACGGTAAAGAAGTAACAATGTCTTCCTATCGGCTTCCCAGTCTGTATGGAATATATATTTAAGTAAATCAATAGCCTTGAGACATTTCTTCTTGATGTAATTGTTATGTGGTATAAAAATTCAGTTTCCTGTCAAAAATAACTCTAAGAAACTTAGTTTCCTGTACGACGGGAATACGAATGTTATTTAAAAACAATTCAGGGTCAATATGAAGCCATTGTTTCTGACAGAAATGTATACAGTTATACAGTTGGTTTTGGTTGGAAAAAATTAAAAACCGTTAGTGTTGCTCCATTTTTGCAAGTTATTGAGACATTGCTGTAATTGTCTTTCAGTTGTGCTCATAGTTTTAGAGCGGTAACAAATAACGAAATCGCCAACAAAAAGCGAACAGTCAACCCCTTCATGAAGGGTTTTCACAATATTATTTATTTTTATGTTGAAAACAATCTCATTAAAATCAGCTCCAGTATTACGCGTAATAGGATCTGATGACTTCCCATTACGGTTCACCTCAAATTGACCTTTTCAGTAGCCAATGAAATTCTCGGCAACAAAATCTTGTGGTATACTGCGAGCAACGTTCTACACGCTATAAAATTTTAATGGTAAAGGGTCGCGTTTAACTCGTGATTGCATGCAATCTACACACATTCTTAAACTTAACTTTATATATTTCAAAAGAGACATATATAACCTCTACAAATATGTATAAACCATCCAACAAAAAGAAGTTTTGAACTAGAAATCCTTATTTTAGTAACACTGGTAAATACATTCACAACTCGCTCGCTGCAATTGTCATGGCGGATAACGAAAGCGTTTTCGCAGTGGGTTGCGTTGAAAATCCTTTCGTATTCTACTTAAAAATGGAATTATGAAATGTTATGGTAGATACCGATAGATAAATTGTTGATTGAACAAAATGTGTAAAAATTAATGCATGCCAATAGAAAGGATGGCTGATTCAGCGGTTTAAAGTGGTATGTGTTGACTGCTGTATCGGGAAGGATTCTATAGTAGTTTTGAAAGGAGCGATTGCATTGGTCGAAATACGGGCACTTGTCTATGCATATTCAATTACACAAAGATCATTTTGACACGACCTCTTATGCGATGTAGTCAGATCCTAATCACGGACAGTAGATGAGGGAAATTAGGATATGATTTTAATGAGATTGTGTTGAAAAGGGTAACATATAGAATACTACCCTGGGGGGACACTTTGTTCCTGTTTATGAACAGATGTCAGAGTGGACCCAATCTTGATCTAAAATTTCTTCCAGAATAGAAGCTGTCAATGAATACTGACCCCAGAGACCACGGAGACCAAGGCCACCCAAATCTTTTTAAATCCCATGTTTCCAAGTCGTGTCATAGGCCTTTTCAAAATCGAACACAGCTTCAAGGTGTTCCTTATTGATAAAGCATCACGAATGAGTGTATCTAAACGAACAAGATGGCCGACTATGCTACATTGGTGTCTGAATCCACTTTTATATTCTGAAATTCTATTATTGATAATTCGTCCTAAGGTTTTACCAATACAGCTCGTCAGGGCAATATGTCTAAAACTCTAGGATCAGTTGGGTCCTTACCTTGTTTATGAACTGTAGAATAAATGCATTTTCCAAAAATCGGGTACTTTACCGGATATCCAAATTTCATTAAAGGTCGATTTGTTAAATGTTTTTAAAAATGGTACAGTATGCCACCTGGTCCAGCAGCGGAATCATGCAATTTATTTAAAGCCTTTTTAAGCTCTTTAATTAACCAATAAGTACTGATGACCGTTTGTAAATCTGTATTGCAAACAACATAACAAATCTAATAATCAGCCCACTTGGTTAACCTAAAATTTATTATATTTCAAACTATTTTTGAGAAAATAATAGTTAATATACCACTGATCAGAAGTTATTTACTCTCTCGGGTTTACCCGTTAAATGAATGGAAACAATAATGCCTTTGGCCAAAACAGTCCGGGTACATACCTTCTTGAAAAAATGCAATTGAACTTTTTACCAAGTAACCGACATAATGTGTCAGCACAATCCAAAACGCATCTGTTAGTAAACAACAACCTTAATAAAAGTTGTATTGACACTCGTTTTGTATTCAAAATCATAAACTTTATTACAGTCATAAATTATCTTAGAATCTTTACTGGTGCGAATTTTTTCTGGTGCAAAGCAGACAAATAAAATCGCTGCATGTGAAGAATATAGAAAAAAAGGTCATTGACAACGAAGTAACCAAGTAAAGCAAATCATTCCTGTGAGCGCAACACATAAGATATAAATAAGATAATAAATAATAAATAAGAGCTTCAAGCCCTGTGGTATTCACATCGTAGGAAAGTTATCATATGTTGAGAGAAAAAACAGCCAGTTGAGATGTATTGAAAGAATATTTTAGTGATAAGAACCGTCATTTGTCAACTTTTACCACTCATCACTGTCGCTCCTTGCTGGTTACGTCTCAGGGACCTTTTTTTCAATGAGATGTGGAAGCTGAATTATTGCGCGCGCTTGGTGATCTAGTTTGTGTTTTTTTTAAGTGTTGCATTTAATAATCTCATTTGTATTCTGCTTTTAAATGGACAGAAGATGTTATTGTAAACATTAACGATTTATTATGCTGCGTTAACTGTTTGAGCCTGGCTATCGAGTTATTAAAATATATAGAGCTGCTTTTGTCGCGCTGGAGACGGGAATTGTCTAACGTTGTTAAGTACAAAGTTTTCTGTGTAGACCAATTATTCTACTTTTATGCTGAATTGCATGGATGTGCAAAGTCCATGACGTCAGTAAACCACGATAAGATGAAATTATTTTGTCAAGCTGGTTTTACCATGCAAAACTTATGCAACTTTAATACACAAAAACTGAACTTTTGCAATCTTGGATTGATATACCATGTATCGTTATCTAAAGGATGGAATATTTATAATAAAATTATGCATAAGGCCCTTTATAACATATTCAAACTGAGCTTTCACGAATACACTGTCTACTGAATATAAATGCACATCAATAAAAACCGTAGTGATGGCCCAGTAGTGATGCAATCATTTAATTAAAGAAGTCTTCCCCTAATGGGAAAAATTTCATACTTACTAAAACTTGCAATATTTGTGATGTATTTGCATTGCATAATTAAATACACATTTAAACAAATTTTTACCTTGTACTTTTTGCATTTTCACATTTTTTATTCTTAGACTCGACTTTTTGTGTATCGGAAAAAATGCAATTGTACAAGACTCAAAAAAGTTTATTTTTTGAAGTTTTTTGACAAATTTCTTTGCAAATAAGCATTAATTCACTGCAGATATAATTGTTCTCATTAAAAATGTTCATATCATGAGTGATTAAAAAAACACTATCATATTGGTGAAAAAAGTAAATGACAGTACATGAAAATTCCCTGAAAATCTCGAAAAACTTGCCGAAGTCACATTACCCTATTAAAAAAAATTAAAGTAGGCACATCCCTAAACAATACATAAATATCATCTACAATCATAACTGAGTAAAATATAACAATTTGAAATATTTTTACCGTAGTTAACTTCAGAAATTAAGATTTGAAAATGACTACCCACTGAGATATTACCACTGAGAGCAAAATGACAAAGTATAAAATTCGGGTTTGTACAGGTATCTCCATCGCACAAATACACATTTGCGTAATTCTGTTCCGTTAATAACGTTGTACTACGTTGTTTCCGTATTGTGGGACGCTTACGTGCACCGGGCAAAAACGAAAGCTTTCGCCGCGAACCGAATGTGTCAATATCGGCCGAAGTTCATTAAGGGAAGCCTTTCTTAATAAAGAGTGCGAATGCACGGCTTTCCCCGAGCCATAAAGCTCCGCTTAACTGATCTTATAGGTGATCTGATTTAAATAAAACAATTAATGAATCTTACTGTCAAATGCGCCACTCATGTCTATATTACCGTACATCTTAAAGTTATTGAAGGTTACCCCGTCTTTCAGACGACCATGTATCAACAGCTGGACACATGAACAACCTCCAGTAGATCATGTACAATCCCGACAACAACCGACCTAGGGTACGATCTCAAATGGCACCAGTGCCGGGAATTTGGGTTCATGGACATGTAAGTAGAGCACTGAACAGAAAATATTTTTTACTTATCAAACTTGTATCACCTTAAAGCTACTTAACCAAGGTTGGTCAAGTTGCCCTTTTTAAAAATATGCTAAAGCATTATCTTAAACCACAATGATTAATGTATTAAATCAAAGATTAAATTCAAAATTAGCCTTAAAAAGACTATGTACTGCAAAGCGGGGTAACGTCGTGATTTTGTGTGTGGGGGTAAAACACTATACCTTACGGAACTATTTCTTTAATACAAAGACTGCTTCAAGATTTTATAGTAAAGGCGTTAACGGCAGATCTTCCTTTAAGTCAAACAATATGTCACCAAATAATGCAAACTGTTTAAGGTGTTTTTCTCTAATCAAGAGAGTGGGAATATTTAGCATACATTTTATAGCGGAAATGAAGCATCTGGTCTATTTCGTAGAATATGTCATTTTCTTTATTGAATGTTTCTCTTGGTCACCAACGGCATAACACGATGACAATTATTTACAATTCATACTGATAGATCAAGTGAAGTGTACATGTGTAGAAGTGATCAGCAGCATTTCATTTTCATTTTTAAATATTGCGCTGAGACCCGTTTCCAATAGATGTTGATAAATTCTGTCTTCTTTTATACTTATAAATTCACGGCACCTTTGTCGAAACATGTAGCCGTCTTATTCTATCAGTGGTGGGTGAAACCTAAACAGATAAATAAACTTAAATAAATAACCATTCTTAAAAATCCTCAGATCAGGGAAATGGTGAAAAGTATTTTCCACATATCTCTTCAGATCACTATTTAGGCCGCCAATCTTATAAATATTTTCTTGTTTGTTTCCCGTCCTAAGCCATGGCAATATGTTCAGATCAGTAACTGTAAAACCTATTTTCTAAGATCGCAGTTTCTTGTCATTTCGCGACTTATGGTGCAGGAGTGTATGATGTGTTTTTTACATTTCTTGTCATTTCGCCACTTATGGTGGAGTGTATGTGGTGTTTTCACATTTCTTGTCATTTCGCCACTTATGGTGAAAGAGTGTATGTGGTGTTTTCACATTTCTTGTCATTTCGCCCCTTATGGAGAAGGGGTGTATGTGGTGTTTTCACATTTCTTGTCATTTCGCGACTTATGGTGCAGGAGTGTATGTAGTGTTTTCACATTTCTTGTCATTTCGCCACTTATGGTGGAGTGTATGTGGTGTTTTCACATTTCTTGTCATTTCGCCACTTATGGTGAAGGAGTGTATGTGGTGTTTTCACATTCCTTGTCATTTTGCCACTTATGGAGAAGGAGCGTATGTGGTGTTTTCACATTTCTTGTCATTTCGCCACTTATGGTGAAGGAGTGTATGAGGTGTTTTCACATTTCTTGTCATTTCGCCACTTATGGTGATGGAGTGTATGTGGTGTTTTCACATTTCTTGTCATTTCGCCACTTATGGTGAAGGAGTGTATTTGGTGTTTTCACATTTTTTTGTCATTTAGCCACTTATGGTGAAGGAGTGTATTTGGTGTTTTTACATTTCTTGTCATCTCGCCCCCCTATGGTGATGGAGTGTATTTGGTGTTTCCACATTTCTTGTCATTTCGCCACATGTGGGGAAGAAGTGTATGTGGTGTTTTCACATTTCTTGTCATTTCGCCGCTTATGGGGAAGGAGTGTATGTGGTGTTTAACATTGCCCCATTGCTTCTTTTTATCCGAGTACTAATTCTAACCAGAAAGGTGGCCGTTGAGAGAGATTAATTTAATTAAAAGAACATGTTCCACAATCTAAAAGAACATATATGTTACAACAGAAATATCAGCTGTGTGTTTGTGTATTGCTACTTTCGAAATTCTTTTATTTTTATGGCAAGACAAACAACATGCATTGGGTATTTTCATGAATACAAAAGTGTTCAACATACAATACCATTAGTCATGTTTTAGTTTAATGTTGCTGTTTTCTAGACCCCCGTCCAGTACCAGGGTAACCTCCCTATGCATATTTCACTGCCAGACGGCCGGGTGGTTACCGTGTTATTGCCACCGATCATGCTGCCGCCAAACGACCCAGTTCCTGAACTGCAACTGCCCTCATACCCCTATCTGCAGGTTGCCGATCAGGAACAATGGGAACATATACACACTCCACCAGTTGCTGCAAGAAACACACATAAAACGGGTGGAATTGCAAAAATTATGGATATTCCTGATGGACCAACGAAAGATACTGTTGCAGTTATTGAGAAACACGTCCAGGCTGCCAACCCACAGCTAAAGCGTGTTCAGCAATTTGAAAACCAGGACGGCAAACGTAATCTTGAGTTTGATTCACAAAATGTGAACCAATACGCCAAAGAAAGTACAACACAGTATGGTAGTAAGACTGCAACAAAAAAGAATGGTTTTCAAGGTGCTGCCAATAGCATGGACAAACTGGAAATTATGCCTGACCCAAAACCTGCGAGGAACACTTTCACAAGCAAAGGCTCGTGCAAGGCTAGGGCTGTACAATTACAAAACGAGGTAGCAAAGCGTATCACTGAGACGCGTACGCTCTTTAAATCAAATGTAATCATCAAGCTTTCTAATGAGCAGGTCACGAAATTCCAAGCGAATATTCAAGGCGCCGCTAGACTCTTGACTGATAGAATGACTGCTAGGTCTGCAGTAGCATGTATAGAAGATGTTTTAATATCAGACAAAGCCATGATGGGCTTCCAAAGAAAGGCTAGACTTTTTGCTCCTTACACCAAGAACTGTACAGTTTGTGAGATGATGGAACATTCACTAATGTATTTAGGGTATTCTGACTTATTTCAATCACATCTATCAGCTGGCGAATATAACAAGATTAATCTCAAAGACAGACACTCATCATACTTTCTGAAACTTACTCAGTATCGGTACATGCACCGCTTGAAACCTATGGTAAATTATAAGTCAATGGCTAAAGAAGCGGAAGTTAAAGAACACACATGCGCAGTGTTTGCGATTTGTGAAATGGTCATCAAGACTGACGTCATTCGGAATTGGGTCAAACATGTTGTGGAACCGTCCTGGATAACAGATTCTGAGGTCAAGAAGTCTAACAATATGACAAGGAATAGCGTCATAATAGTCACAAAACCTGTTGAAGAGAGATGCAGAAACCAAGTGGCTATGAGAAACGAAAGTAGCAACGCGGTGCAGCAAGCACGTCCACCTGTTGTAGTAATTGTACCAACCAGTAAACTTCATCTGAAACAACCAAATTCTCTTGTCATGCTTTGCACTAAGAAAATCAAACGTTATCCAATTTTCGTCATCTTCAATGACAAGAGGATTAGAAACTTGTTTAGGAAAGGTTCACGCATGCGCTGTCCCAGCGGTAGAAGACCGTTAAACGTCAAGCACATAGAAAACTCCCTTATTGAGCTAATAGCGAACGAGAGCAGGAAGTTAAAGAGTATCAAGAAAGTGTTGCCATTGAAAACATGGTGTGAGAAGTCCTTCGCGGATATATACAGAGACAATGTGGGTTGCTATATTAACCGTCTCATTCAAGCAGCGCTCCGTGTCTCTTCGTACGAGCCAAACAAGGACTGCATCGAATTCAGGAGGCACCTCAATGGAAGTGACAAAGGACTGTTCAATTTCCTGAAATACGCAATTCTGAAGAGGAATAAATCTGATGATAAGTCAAAACTGGATTACGGAAGCACTGACCAGTGGTGCAGCAAGAACATTACCAAGGGAAAGAATCCAGAGAAGTCGCATCAAAATATGCGTTACAAGCTGGCGCCGACAATAAATGAAATCAGTACGGCAATGAAAGCATTTAAAAGAGAGTAGCCAGCCAAAATTGCATTCGATTAACGAAATATATTAAAGATTGTACGATAGTTTATTTGTATTTCAAGAAATCTATTAAATCAGATTAGAAATATTAGAGATTTGACCCTCTATCTTTATTGTTGAATACACTGGTTGAGCAATAGTAATACCTCTCAAACACTTTACAGTATACATTTTATGAAAAAGCTAGAGTATATTAAGTGAATTGGTTAAAACTTAAAGGGGACTGGCCAAGCACTAGCGAGTGTGTCCCGATGTAGCCCAGTCCCCGATTGTGTATACCTGTCTTACCAACAGCCCGCCTTTGTATAACAGTCTTTCCAACTGTCCCGCTTTTGTGTAACTGTCTTACCAACAGCCCGCCTTTGTATAACAGTCTTCCTAACTGCCCCGCTTTTGTATAACAGTCTTCCTAACTGGCCCATTTTTGTACAACTGTCTTCTTAACTGCCCCGGTTTTGTATAATTGCCTTCCTTACTGCCCCGCTTTTGTGTAGCTGTCTTCCTAACTGTCCCACTTTTGTACAACTGTCTCCCTAACTGCCCCGCTTTTGTATAATTGTCTATCCAACTGCCCCGCTTTTGTATGACCGTCTTCCTAACTGTCCCGCTTTTGTACAACTGTCTTCCTAACTGTCCCGCTTTTGTATGACTGTCTTCCCAACTGTCCCGCTTTTGTATAACTGTCTTCCTAACTGCTCCACTTTTGTGTAGCTGTCTTCCTAACTGCCCCGCTTTTGTAAAACTGTCTTCCTAACTGTCCCGCCTTTGTATAACTGTCTTTCCAACTGTCCCACTTTTGTATGACTGTCTTCCCAACTGCCCCGCTTTTGTACAACTGTCTCACTAACTGCTCCGCTTTAATACTACTGTCTTCCTAACTGTCCCGCTTTTGTGTAATTGTCTTCCTAACTGCCCCGCTGTTGTGTAGCTGTCTTCCTAACTGCCCCGCTTTTGTACAACTGTCTTCCTAACTGTCCCGCCTTTGTATAACTGTCTCCAACTATCCCACTTTTGTATGACTGTCTTCCCAACTGCCCCGCTTTTGTACAACTGTCTCACTAACTGCTCCGCTTTTGTACAACTGTCTTCCTAACTGTCCCGCTTTTGTGTAATTGTCTTCCTTACTGCCCCGCTGTTGTGTAGCTGTCTTCCTAACTGCCCCGCTTTTGTGTAGCTGTCTTTCTAACTGTCCCGCCTTTGTATAACTGTCTTCCCAACTGTCCCGCCTTTGTATAACTGTCTTCCCAACTGTCCCGCTTTTGTGTAATTGTCTTCCTTACTGTCCCGCTTTTGTGTAGCTGTCTTCATAACTGTCCCGCCTTTGTATTACTGTCTTCCTAACTGTCCCGCTTTTGTATGACAGTCTTCCTAACTGCGACTGGCCCAGTGTAAACAGGTAAATATTAGTATACCATGTTATCACTCTTAACCAGAGCAATGTATTTAGGTCTCTGTATTGTAACTATCGTTCAACTGATTATGTTTAATTGATCGTTCCTTACTACATTCTGAATATTTGGTATTTGGGATATTTAACATCTAAGTCAAACTGATTTCTTGCAAAAACCTCCCTATTTTAAACATAAAAGCAGTATATTTTTATTGATAAGTGTTATGTAAAACTGAAGCAACTTTAATAACTAAATATAGGTGAAAAGAATTTAAACTTTTACTTAGTTTTTGCAACAGTTTTATATATAAAACTGTTAAATGTACTTTTATTGATTGTTTATAAAGAACCAGATAGTTTAACAAATAATTAATTATATAATAAACAATTACTAGACAATTAAAATCTAGTTAAAGCCCTTAAATATTGTTGTGCAAATAATACCACAATTCCTAACAAAATCCACCTTCTTCAACAAAAAATGCATAAATTGGACAAATCCACAACATAATTTCAGTTTTTGATATAAAAAACTAGTCCTATATTTTGAATCATTCATAGAACAATGACATAAAAATTAGAAACCGATTGCAAAGACTCAACCACGACCGCCTAGTGTTCTCTAACAAGGTCCAATTCCCAACCCTCCTACCATGATTCTAAGCATTTTTGTTCTCTTATCGGATACACTTGTTATTGAGACAGCAGTGTAAATGGCAATAACAGGAAATCGCAGCTGTTCGGTAAGACCATTTTTCAGAGAAAAGAACCAAGTTTTCCGCGGTTAAAAGTCTAGCTTGCAATTATAATAATAGTACCAGTCATCAATAGGAATTCTTAACTGAACCGAATATGCAGATATATACAATGCAGTTTGTAAATACAATATTTGAGAGCATTTCTGAGCGCTCTGAAGAAGGGTACTATTTAAAAATTCGTACTTCATTTAGCGCCCAATTTTATAAAGAAGTTTGCATTTATAGCAGGCTGAAATATTAATAATCACTTCTGATGTCTTTATTTTGCAAAAGGGCTTTACATGTAGTTGTGTTAATCTGCCTTACATTTTAATTCATAGCATGGAAACAGTAGAACAATTTTTTGTCGTGCTGGAGACAGGAAAAGTCATTTAGATAGCTACCTTGGTGAATCAGTATGCAGATATACGAAACTTATTCACAATTCTATTAAAGTAATAAAAAAAACTTATTTGAACAGCATGACTCGATAAATTTCGAACTTTTTTATACCCTAGAGTTAGCGTGGGACATACGTGTGTCTGGCCGATTTTCACTTCGTTTGATAAAACAGCTCTGTAACTACTTGTCAATATAGCAAACATTAGTTTATTGTGCAAAAATAATGATATGCATTCCTTTCCAACAGCGCGTATTGTTATAGAGGAATTTATTATTTCTTATCCGCCTAAGCACGAGTTGGCAAATATTGTTGACCTAGATCCATCTGCCCCAAACCACCTGAGACTGTCTGATCAGGATTTGAACTTTTTGCTGCTGAGTCTCCAGGAATATGTCTAGGCATCTTCGTATACAGTAGATGTAAGAACATGACTAAGAACTATGAGAGTTTATGAAGACAATATAAAAGTTGAGGATAGCTTAAAGGTGGTATCTAACAATTTTCCGATATCAACTACATGTAACAATAATCGACCCATGCTTGGAATATTTGCGCATAGTTTCTGCAATAACCCATACTCAAGTCTAAGCAAAGACGGATTTTAAGCACTGTTTCAATTGTAAGTCGAAGCCACCTCGTTAAAATCACTCTGTTCGAATCAATCAATAATCACGATTATGATATATCCTAAAAGTAGATATCGATGTCAGAGCGGATTGCCGGGATGACTATATAACGTGATCTCAAAAATAGATTGTCACGTGGTTGTCTTAGAGTAAAAATAGCTAACTGTACAGTGTGGCTCAGACAGTTAATATGAGACATGTTTGTAACGACAAATTGGGTGTTACGCTTCACTTTTCAAATAAATACAAGGTCTTTAATGAAGAGCCTTTATCAGGATGTTTCCAGGAATATTAAGTTATTTTGATGTATGAGAAAAAAACATGGTCCAAACTATTGGAGGACACCTTTAATGCTCCCGGCTCGTGAATCATAGAAGTGTTACAATCATTCATTTTCTCTCCACTTGATGAACAAAGACTCCATGTCTCAGATCCCCAGTGGCTGCCATGCTGTATTAAAGAGAGCTCTTTATTCAGTCCTCAAATCAGTGCATATCTTATGTTTAAACAGCGACACTAAGTAATCGGTCAGTCTTTCTCAAATAGAACTATGTCCTACTTTTTTACGCTGTGTTTAATTATCAATTAAAAACTGTATATTCGAAATGGAGATCATATGTATTATTGACATTCCTACTGTTTCGCTTCCGTTTAAATGAGGTGGTATCGCCCAGAAAATAAACAGAGGAAATAAGGTTCAATATCATCAAATCCATTTGAGGTGTTTATTATGTGGGCTTGAATGGGGTATAGCAAGTGTCTGTCAAAGCCCATGCCATTGCCAGTCATGAATATTTAATATTGCGTATATCGGTCATTTGAGAACACGGAGGCAGTTCTGTGATTATTAAGTATAGAAAAAAAGATTACGACCATAAAAGGGTGTAATGAAATAAAAACGACAACAACAACAATACGTTAAGTTGTTTAATTATGCGCAAAGTCAGCGTTTTAAAATTTATTAAGGGATTATATAACTTACAAAGGGGTGACGTAGAGTAAAAAGGAACCTAATTACATTTGCAATTTATTTGTTATCTGTTTCAGGTCGTGTAAAAATGAGCGGTATCTTTTAATGAAATAAGATATTTAGAGTCTGTGTAAGGTTGTATAATTGGTCAGACATGAAAGAAAAGCAAAAGAATGTCAATCACATAGTCCAATCAGTCTTGACTGCAACTACACACTGTACGGTTTTGTGGCAGGAGTCACTGCGGTAGAAAAATGAAACCGGCAGTTAGATTACAATCAGGGTATCTTAAGTATTTAGTGTGTTTTCTGTCTATATACTTTCTTAAGATATCTTCTAAGCCATCTTAAAATCTCATTTTTAAAGTTTCAGTCATCGCATTAAAAATCTATAACTACAAACTCTAATCGCGACCTTATATACCACCGAAAACACTGCCGCAAACACCTCTTTAATACCACCATTTCACCACCTCAAAAACACACACACACAAAAACACGACCATAATCACCACCTCAAACACCACAATTTCACCTCAAACACCACCATAACCACAACATCAATCACCACCATTACACCACCTCAAACAGCATCAAAATCACCACCTCAAACACCACAATACTCACCACCTCAAACATCACCACACTCACCACCTCAAATACCACCATACTCACCGCCTCAAACACCACCATACTCACCACCTCCAACACCACCACACTTACCACCTCAAACACCACCACACTCAAACACCAGCATACTTACAACCTCAAACACCACCACACTCACCACCTCCAACCCCACCACACTCACCACCTCTAACACCACCACACTCACCACCTCACACATAATCACTACCTCAAACACCACCATTATCACCACCGTATACACCACCATTTCACAGCCTCAAACATCACTTACACCACCTAACCAGCCCCATTTAAACCCACCCCATAACCTATAATCACATTTCCTTGAACCGCTAACCCCATATAACCCAAATTTACCACTTACTACCACCAAACCATTTCGCTCTGAAGGATGGTAAATCCAACCGGAAGTAATAATCACAGAAATGTCTTACTTTGGTACGACCTACTCCAAATGGTTCTCTAAAATCGTTCAAATATTCTTTAGTGCTTTATATAAACTGTCCACCTAGACTACGCAAACACTGGTCTGAAAAGTAAATTGATCTTTTTTTACAAATTAGATATTACTTTTCAAATTTAGCACTTCTTAAACAAATGGAAGAACGTGAGTTAACATATTATTACGAGATTTAGATTTGATAAATAAAGATTCAACTGTCTTATTTTTGATTCGAGACGTAATTACATAAATGCAATATTTAAAGGTGATCATTGAAGTTATAATGAAATGAATGTTGAACGAACGTTGAGTGTTGTTGAGTTTATAGAACCACTAAAACCAGGAGACGGGTTTCCTGTGAAGCAGATATAGTACTGCCTATGAAGAGATATAGTACTGCCTATAAAGCCGATAAAGTACTGCCTATGAAACAGATAAAGTAATACCTATAAAGCAGATATAGTACCGCCTATAAAGCAGATAAAGTACTGCCTGTGAAACAGATAAAGTAATGCCTATAAAGCAGATATAGTACCGCCTATAAAGCAGATAAAGTACTGCCTATGCAGGAGATATAGTACTGCCTATGAAGCAGATGAAGTAATGCCTATAAAGCAGATATAGTACCGCCTATAAAGCCGATAAAGTACTGCCTATGAAACAGATAAAGTAATGCCTATAAAGCAGATATAGTACCGCCTATAAAGCAGATAAAGTACTGCCTATGAAACAGATAAAGTAATGCCTATAAAGCAGATATAGTACTGCCTATAAAGCCGATAAAGTACTGCCTGTGAAACAGATAAAGTAATGCCTATAAAGCAGATATAGTACCGCCTATAAAGCAGATAAAGTACTGCCTATGCAGGAGATATAGTACTGCCTATGAAGCAGATGAAGTAATGCCTATAAAGCAGATATAGTACCGCCTATAAAGCCGATAAAGTACTGCCTATGAAACAGATAAAGTAATGCCTATAAAGCAGATATAGTACCGCCTATAAAGCAGATAAAGTACTGCCTATGCAGGAGATATAGTACTGCCTATGAAGCAGATGAAGTAATGCCTATGAAGCAGATATAGTACCGCCTATAAAGCAGATATAGTACCGCCTATAAAACAGATAAAGTAATGCCTATGAAGGAGATAGAGTACTGCCTATGAAGCAGATAAAGTAGTGCCTATGAAACAGATAAAGTAATGCCTATAAAGCAGATATAGTACCGCTTATGAAGCAGATATAATACTGCCTATAAAACAGATATAGTACTGCCTATAAAACAGATATAGTACCGCCTATGAAGCAGATATAGTACTGCCTATGAAGCAGATATACTACTGCCTATGAAACAGATATAGTACTGCCTATAAAGCAGATATATTAGTGCCTATGAAGCAGATATAGTACTGCCTATGAAGCAGATATAGTACTGCCTATAAAGCAGATATACTACTGCATATGGAGCAGATAAAGTACTGCCTATGAAACAGATATACTACTGCCTATGCAACAGATATACTACTGCCTATGAAGCAGATATATTAGTGCCTATGAAACAGATATACTACTGCCTATGAAGCAGATATAGTACTGCCTATAAAGCAGATATACTACTGCCTATGGAGCAGATAAAGTACTACCTATGAAACAGATATACTATTGCCTATGAAACAGATATACTACTGCATATGGAGCAGATAAAGTACTGCCTATAAAGCAGATATACTACTGCCTATGAAGCAGATATACTACTACCTATGAAACAGATATACTACTGCCTATGGAGCAGATATACTACTGCCTATGAAGCAGATATACTACTACCTATGAAACAGATATACTACTGCCTATGAAACAGATATACTACTGCATATGGAGCAGATAAAGTACCGCCTATGAAGCAGATATAGTACTGCCTATGAAGCAGATATACTACTGCCTATGAAGCAGATATACTACTACCTATGAAACAGATATACTACCGCCTATGAACCAGATATAGTATTGCCTATGAACCAGATATAATACCGCCTATGGAGCAGATATAGTACTGTTTATGAAGCAGATATAATACTGCTTTGAAGCAGATATAGTTACCTATGAAAAGATGAAGTACTGCCTATGAAGGAGATATAGAACTGCCTTTGAACCAGAAATAGTACCGCCTATGAAGCAGATATAGTACTGCCTATGAAGCAGATATAGTACTACCTATGAAGCAGATATAATAGTGCCTTTACAGCAGATATAGTACTTCCCATGAAACAGGACCAGATATAGTTCTGCCTATGAAGGAGATATAAATCTGCCTATGAAAAGATAAAGTACTGCTTCTGAAGGAGATATAGTACTGCCTATGAACCAGATATAGTACCGCCTATGAAGCAGATATAGTACTGCCTATGAAGCAGATATAATTGTGCCTTTTAAGCAGATATAGTACCGCCTAGGAAACAGAAGCAGATATAGTTCTGCCCATGAAGGAGATATAGATCTGCCTATGAAAAGATAAAGTATTGTCTGTAAATGAGATATAGTACCGCCTTTGAAGCAGATATAGTACCGCCTATGAAGCAGATATAGTACTGTTTATGAAGCAGATATAATACTGCCTTTGAAGCAGATATAGATATGCCTATGAAAAGATAAAGTACTGCCTGTAAATGAGATATAGTACCGCCTATGGAGCAGATATAGTACTGCCTATGAAGCAGATATAATACTGCCTATAAAGCAGATATAATAGTGCCTTTTAAGCAGATATAGTACCGCCTATGAAACAGAAGCAGATATAGTTCTGCCTATGAAGGAGATATAGATCTGCCTATGAAAAGATAAAGTACTGTCTGTAAATGAGATATAGTACTGCCTTTAGAGGCAGATATAGTACCGCCTATGAAGCAGATATAGTACCGCATATGAAGCAGATATAGTACAGCCTATGAAGCATATATACTACTGCCTATGGAAACTCCCCGCAGTGATTACTTCCCTTGACAGTACATTAGCAACGCGTGACGTAATCGCTGTAAGGAGATTGCTGCCTATGAAGCAGATATAGAACTGCCTATGTAGCAGATATAGTACTGTTTATGAAACAGATATAGTACCGCCTATGAAGCAGATATAATGCTGCCTTTGAAGCAGATATAGGTCTGCCTAAGAAAAAAAAAGCACTGCCTATGAAGGAGATATAGTACTGCCTATGAACCAGATATAGTACCGCCTATGAAGCAGATATAGTACTGCCTATGAAGCAGATATAGATATGCCTATGAAGCAGATATAGTACTGCTTATGAAGCAGATATAGTACTGCCTATGAAGCAGATATAGTACCGCCTATGAAGCAGAAATAGTACTGCCTATGAAGCAGATAATGTACTGCCTATGAAGCAGATATAGATGTGCCTATGAAGCAGACATAGTACTGCCTATGAAGCAGATAAAGTAACGCCCATGAAGGAGACATAGTACGGCCTATGAAGCAGATAAAGTACCGCCTATGAAGCAGACATAGTACTTCCTATGAACCAGATATAGTACCGCCTATGAAGGAAATATAGTACTACCTATGAAGCAGATATAGTACTGTTTATGTAGCAGATATAGTACGGCCTATGAACCAGATATCGTAACGCCTATGAAGGAGATATAGTACTGCCTATGAAGGAAATATAGTACCGCCTATGAACCAGATATAGTACCGCCTATGAAGGAGATATAGTACTGCCTATGAAGGAAATATAGTACCGCCTATGAACCAGATATATTACGGCATATGAACCAGATATCGTACCGCCTATGAAGGAAATATAGTACTGCCTATGAAGGAGATATAGTACGGCCTATGAACCAGATATCATACCGCCTATGAAGGAGATATAGTACCGCTTATGAACCAGATATAGTACCGCCTATGAACCAGATATAGTACCGCCTATGAACCAGATATAGTACCGCCTATGAAGCAGATATAGTACTGAATATGAAGCAGATATAGTACTGCCTATGAAGCAGATATAGTACTGCCTATGAAGCAGATATAGTACTGAATATGAAGCAGATATAGTACTGAATATGAAGCAGATATAGTACTGTATATGAAGCAGATATAGTACTGTAAATGAAGCAGATATAGTTCTCCCTATGAAGCAGATATAGTACTGTATATGAAGCAGATATAGTACTGCCTATGAAGCAGATATAGTACTGTATATGAAGCAGATATAGTACTGTATACGAAGCAGATATAGTACTGTATATGAAGCAGATATAGTACTGCCTATGAAGCAGATATAGTACTGTATATGAAGCAGATATAGTACTGTAAATGAAGCAGATATAGTTCTCCCTATGAAGCAGATATAGTACTGTATACGAAGCAGATATAGTACTGTATATGAAGCAGATATAGTACTGCCTATGAAGCAGATATAGTACTGTATATGAAGCAGATATAGTACTGTAAATGAAGCAGATATAGTTCTCCCTATGAAGCAGATATAGTACTGTATATGAAGCAGATATAGTACTGTATACGAAGCAGATATAGTACTGCCTATGAAGTACATAAAGTCCTGCCTATGAAGCAGATATAGTACTGTATATGAAGCAGATATATTACTGTATATGAAGCAGATATAGTACCTCCTATGAAGTACATAAAGTCCTGCCTATGAAGCAGATATAGTACTGTATATGAAGCAGATATAGTACTGTATATGAAGCAGATATAGTACCTCCTATGAAGTACATAAAGTCCTGCCTATGAAGCAGATATAGTACTGTATATGAAGCAGATATAGTACTGTATATGAAGCAGATATAGTACCTCCTATGAAGTACATATAGTACTGCCTATGAAGCAGACAAGTACGGCATTCACTGAGAACACTTGGATCTTCCCTTATATTTGCCCGAATGTGTACCATTACTACTACCATTTTGATAAAAAATTTATGCGGTTTTTTCCGTTCCTCGGGCCGTCAGTGTACCTACTTCACAATCTTAACTTCATTATTTACAAACATTCTTACAAGTCGTTAAAGGAAATGAAACTGCATTCTTGATGATGGTGATGATGATGATAATGATGATGATTGTGGAGGTGATGGTGATGATGATGGTGAGGATGGTGGTTGTGGTGGTGATGATGATGATGATGATGATGATGATGATGATGATGATGATGATGATAATGATGATGATGCTGATGATGATGATGATGATAATGGTGGTGGTGGTGATTATGATGACGATGGTGATGATGATGGTAGTGATGATGATGATGATGATGATGATGATGATGATGATGATGATGATGATGATGATGATGATTATCTTTTATATCATTTAGAATAAAACCATTTAGTTCATTAAATGGAACTCTTTACGTTTACGCCCACCATTCAGAGGCAAACATTTCACCGTTCTGAATCCGTCATTTGTATTATCTGACAGAAGTGTAATTATTGTCAATCCTCTTTCTACACTCCATAAAAATCTAGGTGAATAATAATCATAAAAATAAAAATGGAATGAGTTCATTAGCGTAAAGCAATCCATTATGTCGGTTTAAGGGTTACGAGAAAATCTATTAACCTGCTATAGTTTTTTTTATAACCCTTAAGTCTAGTTTTTTTTACTTTTGCATAAATGTGCAATATGTTTCTAAGAGCGCTTGTAATTATCCTGATCAGACACCTCTATATAAAACCTGGTGGATCTGTGCCTACACTATTTGTAGGGGTCTGATAATTTAACGGCAAGCAGATTTACCATTAACACAAATATTATTTGATATGATTTAATAAGAATCACGGTGACATAGATTTTTAAACACGTGAATGAACATTCAAGCTTTCTATAAAATTTCTTTCTTTTGATTGCCTTTTCAGACGCGAATACAATACAGTATGTAAATCCGATCCCTTTTGAGGATGGGGAAATAAACTGTCCGTAAACAGAGGCGATTATGCGAGAAAACGTGTTTTAATAATATATTAGTATTATTAGTTTTCTTTTATTTACACACCATCAATTAATGTTGAAATGACTTGAAAGTCATAAATTCATGACAGTCATCAATAAAAGCCATAAATATATGAATGATAAATAGACTGATTTATCATTTTTCACACGATGTCAACACAAGAGGAATACTTTCAAAATTTAGCACTGTTAAATTATAAGTAACTTGACCGACTTTTTTGTCAGCGCAGTCGGGCAAACGACACTACATTAGGAACAGCAGCAGCAACAACAACAAAAACAACAGTTTCGTCAACTTCCCCTAACACAACAACATCAGCATCAATAACAACAACAACAACAACTGAACAACACAAAAGCGAAGACTATTGCTAGAACTACTGCTACGACTACAAACTAACCACTACAACCACGGCAACGGCGACCACGAGGAGGAGAAAACGACAGCCTCAACGACAACGACGGCGATAAAAAGGGGAGTGGGGAGATGGTGTGTGTGTGTGTGTGTGGGGGGGGGGGGGGGGTGTCTGGCGAGGGGGATAAACATCGCGATGCATTATCCAGACACACCATAAACAACAGCATCTGGTTTATATCATAGACATAAAAATACAAATATAAAACACGTATGTACTCAAAGGTCCACCCAGTGTTTAACTTGTAAAAATTACCCCATCATGTATGTGTTGTCTATATTAATTATGTACATAACCATATTTTCAGTTTTTCTGCATATCTTCTCCTTGTGCAAAAAAGCAAATTAATGTCCTATGGGTTGAACGACTTTCTGTCTGATTTTAAATAAACTTTAAATACAATTTTTAACTGAAATGATCTATATAGGGGGTAAACATCTTTCTAAATATGGTCATCTGTTTATCAGACAACGTCGACGTAAAGGTTTAAGAAACACGCGCGATGTGTTTTAGTAATTACCTTCAATGACTAGGTGCACATTATGTTAGAGTGTCCGCCCCAACAAAAGGGCCGCCGTGTCCCGTTTCAAGTAGCCCCGACAGACAATTGTTAAATGTTGCATATAGGGTTACTTGGGTTGATAATTTATGAATACTGTTAAACAATTTCCCAATGTCACGGAAACTTCTTTCAGGGAGTGTATTGCTTTTGCAGACTTTATAAAGCTTAGCAGCTTTCTTAATAACCCGCTTCAATTATTCTCGATTATCTTGCACATCGGCATACAAAGGTGCCTATACAAAGGTGCCTATTATATATAAATTGTGACTCACTAGCAAATATTGTATATCCTGATCAGACAGGATCCAACGGGAGCGGACTAATCTGGACCTATTCTGTTTGACGGCGTTGTTCATATTTGTTCATGGTCTTTGTTTCAATATAGTAACGAAGTATAGACCATAGCTGATGAACGACGCGGGTATTTCTTTTTTAAGTTTCAAAATGTAGTCTTCACAACTTTCTGTCACATTCTTTTGAAAATATTTAATCAGATGACCATGGAACCAGTGAAAAACATTGTATGGGCATCGATGTATTCTTTTGTTATATATTTCTATTACATCAAAATACATACGTCACTAGCACATAATTATCTGTTGATCTTTGAATATTACAAATAATCCAATGAAAGGCAACATCGGCATTCTTTTTGTTTTGTTTCCGCTGGTTGGACTTTTTTTCCAAATCTGACAAAACCTCTATATCTGGTAACTTTACAAATTGCAAAATTAAGTTCCATCTATACTTTTAGATTTTATATACACAGAATGCGATAAAGTTAATATATTTTAATTCACTATTGCCTCATTCAAGTATACACGATTTTAATTGCTAATAAATTGACAGCGCATTTTACTGGCAAGTTCTTGGTTGGTCGATTTTTAAACATTACGGCTACCGGTAAAGGCGTGCACATTATTGTATACTTTAACATACTGGCACCGACTCCAATCTTGTTCTCAATCTTGAACAGCTCCCAGTGTAGGGTATGACATTTTTGTAATCGGAAAAATCAAAGCAGCACAATGTATGAAGAAATTGAGAGTAATTAAATTACATATAACCGATGTAATTAATATAAACATATAAATTAAAGAACGATTATGTGAAGTTTGACACAGCACATAAAAGGAACTTTGATGGTGAATATTATTGAGTATTCAAGTACTCGTACGGAGAATTGAAGTTTAAACCTGAATTTCAGAGTAGTGACTGGATTATTTAAATTATTTAAACAATGTCAAACAAGCAAATTCTTCTTGTGTTATAATGAAACACGCATCAAATTAAATAACAGTCTTTTTTCTTGAATTGCATTTCCTACATTCCCAATAGAAAGCACCTTGCAAAATTTAATTATAAAAATCATTACTGTGTTGTTTGCATTGACTCACAAACACTTAAAATTACAATGTGTAGACACATATTTACTTTGTAATTGACAGTCAGTAGCGTCCTAATTAATTTAGTTTGTTTAACTTTTAAAAGAAATTTTACGGTAAGACGCCAATATGCTTTTGAATGAAAATATTGACACTAGTGCATATACTTTCATAAACAACATATAGAACAACACCCTTGGTCTCAGGGGTCGTTTACCTATATTCATTGACAGCTTTCATTCTGACAGAAATTTTCAGGTCAAGATTGGGTCCCCCCTTTCATCTGTTCATAAACAGGAACAAGGTGTCCCCCAGGGTAGTATTCTATATGTTACCCTTTTAAACATAAAAATAAATAATATTGTAAAAACCCTTCATGAAGGGGTTGACTGTTCACTTTTTGTGGACGATTTCGTTTTTTGTTACCGCTCTAAAAATATGAGCACAATTGAAAGACAATTACATCAATGTCTAAATAACTTGCAAAAATGGAGCAACACTAACGGTTTGAATTTTCTCCAACCAAAACCAACTGTATATATTTCTGTCAGAAACGAGGTCTTCATATTGACCCTGAATTGTTTTAAAATAAGGTTCGCATTCCCGTTGTCCAGGAAACTAAGTTTCTTGGAGTTATTTTTGATAGGAAACTGACTTTTCTTCCACATATCAATTACATCAAGAAGAAATGTCTTAAGGCTCTTAACTTGCTTAAATATGGGTCCCATACAGACTGGGGAGCCGATAGAAAAACATTGTTACATCTCTACTGTTCCCTAATTCGGTCTAAATTAGATTACGGAAGCAAAGTCTATGGTTCTGCCAGGAGATCTTATCTCCAGATGCTGGACGTCGTTTACAACCAGTGACTTCGTCTAGCTCCAGGAGCGTTCAGGACCTCACCAGTGCAGAGTCTTTACGTCGAAGCCAACAAA
The DNA here is from genome assembly GCA_007844125.1 of Sinonovacula constricta. NCBI lineage: Eukaryota > Metazoa > Mollusca > Bivalvia > Cardiida > Solecurtidae > Sinonovacula > Sinonovacula constricta. The sequence continues at coordinate 25,246,918 of CM017560.1, forward strand.
CCATCATTATTCTTGCGTCGCGAGAAACTTTCTTTGCAGTATATAATTAAACTTGTGTCTAACCCCAATAACCCAATGTTTAATTGTGTTTTCAATCCTAAATATGAAAAGCTTTATGATCGATCACCTAAAGCCATCATACCTCTTGGTTTAAAGATAGCATAAACACATCAGGTATAAAACTCGATAACATTTCTGAAAACCCCAGCATTGTACATCTATGGCAACTCCATTCCCCTGATGTGAACTCCGTGACAAGTATTCTGATCACCTTCATATATATACTGATGGTTCAAAGACGGACACTCACGTTGGCTGTGCTTCCATAAGTAATAGCCACTACATTAAACAAAGACTTCCTAACAACTCGTCTATCTTCACCGCTGAAATCCGGGCTATGAATCTAAGCCTTGATTTCATTTCGGAACATTCCGGTGAAAAATATGTTATATTTAAGACTCATTATCTGTATTCCAGAGCATAAATTCAATGAATCATTTAAATCTACATGTTTGCACTGTTCTTGTCAAACTTCAAAGTTTATATGACACTAACGAAATCTCCTTCTGTTGGCTTCCTAGTCATGTAGGCATCCGAGATTGGTATTCTTAATAAGTTATAAATTTTTAAACTGTTTATTTACCACCCGTTATACTTTTTTTTAAACCGTTTGATGTGTTGAACCGTTTTCAATTATATTTTCTTTAACCTGATAGTTTTTATATTTTGCTGTTTTACTTACATAGTTTAGTTTTAATCTGATTATGCTCTATTCACATTTAACTTTGTATTCGGCGCCGTATGATCTGTTAAGTGTCGGTGTGCCGTAAAACCCAAATAATAAATAAATAAATAAATAAATAAATAAACAAATAAATAAATAAATAAATAAATAAATAAATAAATAAATAAAACAAACAAACAAACAAACAAACAAACAAACAAACAAACAAACAAACAAACAAACAAACAAACAAACAAATAAATAAATAAATGTTTCCCCTGTAATTTGATTAAAATTGCTTTTTTGTTTTGAATCGTATCGCTTTCGAAATAAGCAGGCTGTCTTTATAAAAAATACCTAAACAACTTTTCATCACAAAATAGTTGAAAGTAATTGCATTACAACACTTGTTTAAAATATGATAATGCAAACATCGATATTTTCAAGCCTCAGCGAAGGAAGCATCATGTTCATGTATACACGACATGGAACCTCAGCGAAGGCCGCATCATGTTCATGTATACACGACATGGTACCTCAGCGAAGAAAGCATCATGTCCATGTATACACGACATGGTACATGGTACCTCAGCGAAGGAAACATCAGGTCCATGTATACACGACATGGTACCTCAGCGAAGGACGCATCATGTTCATGTATACACGACATGGTACCTCAGCGAAGGAAGCATCATAATCATGTATACACGACATGGTACCTCAGCGAAGGAAACATCAGGTCCATGTATACACGACATGGTACCTCAGCGAAGGAAACATCAGGTCTATGTATACACGACATGGTACCTCAGCGAAGGAAACATCAGGTCCATGTATACACGACATGGTACCTCAGCGAAGGACGCATCATGTTCATGTATACACGACATGGTACCTCAGCGAAGGAAACATCAGGTCCATGTATACACGACATGGTACCTCAGCGAAGGACGCATAATGTTCATGTATACACGACATGGTACCTCAGCGAAGGACGCATCATGTTCATGTATACACGACATGGTACCTCAGCGAAGGAAGCATCATGCTCGTGTATACACGACAGGGTACAGGTACCTCAGAGAAGGACGCATCATGTCCATGTATACACGACATGGTAGCTCAGCGAAGAAAGCATCATGTTCGTGTATACACGACAGGGTACATGTACCTCAGCGAAGTACGCATCATGTCCATGTATACACGACATGGAGCCTCAGCGAAGGACGCATCATGTCCATGTATATACGACATGGTACCTCAGCGAAGGAAGCATCATGTTCGTGTATACACGAGAGGGTACATGGACCTCAGAGAAGGACGCATCATGTCCATCTATACACGACATGGTACCTCAGCGAAGGAAGCATCATGTTCGTGTATAGACGAGAGGGTACATGGACCTCAGAGAAGGACGCATCATGTCCATCTATACACGACATGGTACCTCAGCGAAGGAAGCATCATGTTCGTGTATACACGCCAGGGTACATGTACCTCAGAGAAGGACGCATCATGTCAATGTATACACGACATGGCACCTCAGCGAAGGAAGCATCACGATCATGTATACACGACATGTACCTCAGCGAAGGAAGCATCATGAGCATGTATACACGACATGGTACCTCAGCGAAGGACGCATCATGTTCATGTATACACGACATGGTACCTCAGCGAAGGACGCATCATGTTCATGTATATACGACATGGTACATGGTACCTCAGCGAGGGACACATCATGATCCTGTTTACACGACATGTTACCTCCGCAAAGGAAGCATCATGCTCATGTATACACGACATGGTACCTCAGCGAATGACGTTTCATGATCATGTATACACGACATGGTACCTTAGCGAAGGAAGCATCATGTTCGTGTATTAACGACATGGTACATGTACTTCAGCGAAGGAAGCATCATGATCATGTATACACGACATACTACCTCAGCGAAGGAAGCATCATGTTCATGTATACACGACATGGTACCTTAGCAAAGAAAGCATCATGTTTATGTATACACGACATGGTACATGAAACCTCAGCAAAGGAAGCATCAGGTCCATGTATACACGACATGGAACCTCAGCGAAGGAAGCATCATGTCCATGTATATACGACATGGAACCTAAGCGAAGGAAGGCGAAGAAAGCATCATGTTTATGTATACACGACATTGTACATGGTACCTCAGCGAAGGAAGCATCAGGTCCATGTATACAAGACATGGAACCTCAGCGAAGGAAGCATCAGGTCCATGTATACACGACATGGTACCTCAGCGAAGGAAGCATCAGGTCCATGTATACACGACATGGTACCTCAGCGAAGGAAGCATCAGGTCCATGTATACAAGACATGGAACCTCAGCGAAGGAAGCATCAGGTCCATGTATACACGACATGGTACCTCAGCGAAGGAAGCATCAGGTCCATGTATACACGACATGGTACCTCAGCGAAGGAAGCATCAGGTCCATGTATACACGACATGGTACCTCAGCGAAGGAAGCATCAGGTCCATGTATACAAGACATGGAACCTCAGCGAAGGAAGCATCAGGTCCATGTATACACGACATGGTACCTCAGCGAAGGAAGCATCATGTTCGTTTATACTCGACATGGTACATGTACCTCAGCGAAGGAAGCATCATGTTCGTGTATATACGACAGGATACATGTACCTCAGCGAAGGACGCATCATGGTCGTGTATACACGACAGGGTACATGTACCTCAGAGAAGAACGCATCATGTTCGTGTATACTCGACATGGTACATGTACCTCAGCGAAGGAAGCATCATGTTCATGTATACACGACATGGTACCTCAGCGAAGGAAACATCATGTTCATGTATATACGACATGGTAGATGTACCCCAGCGAAGGACACATCATGATCATGTTTACACGACATGGTACCTCAGCGAAGAAAGCATCATGTTCGTGTATACACGACAGGGTACATGTACCTCAGCGAAGTACGCATCATGTCCATGTATACACGACATGGAGCCTCAGAGAAGGACGCATCATGTCCATCTATACACGACATGGTACCTCAGCGAAGGAAGCATCATGTTCGTGTATACACGAGAGGGTACATGGACCTCAGAGAAGGACGCATCATGTCCATCTATACACGACATGGTACCTCAGCGAAGGAAGCATCATGTTCGTGTATACACGCCAGGGTACATGTACCTCAGAGAAGGACGCATCATGTCAATGTATACAAGACATGGTACCTCAGCGAAGGAAGCATCACGATCATGTATACACGACATGTACCTCAGCGAAGGAAGCATCATGAGCATGTATACACGACATGGTACCTCAGCGAAGGACGCATCATGTTCATGTATACACGACATGGTACCTCAGCGAAGGACGCATCAGGTTCATGTATATACGACATGGTACATGGTACCTCAGCGAGGGACACATCATGATCCTGTTTACACGACATGTTACCTCCGCAAAGGAAGCATCATGCTCATGTATACACGACATGGTACCTCAGCGAAGGACGTTTCATGATCATGTATACAAGACATGGAACCTCAGCGAAGGAAGCATCAGGTCCATGTATACACGACATGGTACCTCAGCGAAGGAAGCATCATGTTCGTGTATACACGACAGGGTACATGTACCTCAGCGAAGGAAGCATCATGTTCGTTTATACTTGACATGGTACATGTACCTCAGCGAAGGAAGCATCATGTTCGTGTATATACGACAGGATACATGTACCTCAGCGAAGGACGCATCATGGTCGTGTATACACGACAGGGTACATGTACCTCAGAGAAGAACGCATCATGTTCGTGTATACTCGACATGGTACATGTACCTCAGCGAAGGAAGCATCATGTTCATGTATACACGACATGGTACCTCAGCGAAGGAAGCATCATGTTCATGTATATACGACATGGTAGATGTACCCCAGCGAAGGACACATCATGATCATGTTTACACGACATGGTACCTCCGCAAAGGAAGCATCATGATCATGAATACACGACATGGTACCTCAGCAAAGGAAGCATCATGTCCATGTATACACTACATGGTACACGTACCTCAGCGAGGGAAGCATCATGATCATGTATACACATGGTAGCTCAGCGAAGGAAGCATCATCTTCATGTATACACGACATGGTACCTCCGCGAAGGACTCATCATGTTCGTGTATACACGACATGGTACATAAACCTCAGCGAAGGAAGCATCATGTTCGCGTATACACGACATGGTACCCCAGCGAAGAAAGCATCATGTTCGTGTATACACGACAGGTTACATGTATCTCAGCGAAGGAAGTAGCATGTTCATGTATACATGGTACATGTACCTCAGCGAAGAAAGCATCATGTTCATGTAAACACGACATGGTACCTCAGCGAAGGAAGCATCATGTTCATGTAAACACGACATGGTACCTCAGCGAAGGAAGCATCATGTTCATGTATACACGACATGGTACCTCAGCGAAGGAAGCATCATGTTCATGTATATATGACTTGGTACCTCAGCGAAAGAAGCATCATGTTCATTTATACACGACACGGCACCTCGGCGAAGGAAGTATCATATTCATGTATACACCATCTGAACATGTGATTAAACTGTAATTTGTCGTTGCAACAATTTGGAACTCTTAGCAAACACCATTAACCAATGGCCTTTACTGGTTTACAAAGCGGTTCGAGCCTTTGCTTTTCAAATTTTTACCGGCATAATCGGAGCCACACCGTGCACAACCTGGCCTGACCGGTCCAGTGGCGGGGTTCTCCGTTATTCCAAAACACTCCAGATATCAGCGGTTTGTCACGGTAGACAGAGAGTTGTAATACCAGTCCCAGAGAACACCGTGTTGTCTAGGGATAGACCTGGTTAACGTGGTTACCGAGGTATGTGACCATCGGGTGTATTTAACATTTTAAAACAAATGGAATTTTACAAAATACAACCACGTGACCACTTACTTTTTATATCACCGTGTAACCTAATTCAGGAAATCAATTCTGACGAGGAAGTATTTTTAGCAGAAAATTACCACTAGTGCATATTTATAGATGGAAGGAATCAACATTTTCAGGAAATTTTGCACTTTGCACTGTTTTATAATTGAAACAGCTTTCAAAATCGTGTTTACCTGCGTATGAACCGAGACAGAAATAAGACCTAAATATCCCCCCAAAAGGGGTAAGTTATTGCCACATGTATTGCTACATGTATGTAATATATGTAATCTGTCAAAACCACATTTAAAGGTTGTATCCGTTATCGTTTACCGTTACCTTATATGTATTAATATCTTACCTCTGTTTGGGGTATTTGTTCATAGTTTCTGCAGACAAAAACATACTTATTCTAAACTTTGACGATTTTCCAGAGAATCTCAACTTTAGGGCAGTAAAACTCTTTAATCAGCACTTAAATATTCATTCTTTTAAGTATATAAACAAACACGATTGGGATTCCTGCTAAAATAGACATCGACGCCACAGGGGATGAAGTGGATGAGCTAAAACATAAGTGGTTACATGTTTTTTAAAAATAGAAAAATAGCTAACAGTGTAGCGTGACTCAGATAGGAAATACATGATTGAAATGACGATGGTGGCGTTATGGTTCACTTTTCAGATAGGTGTGGGACATCAATAAACAACATTTTGTGAGATATGTTCAGGTAACAATGGCTTATTATGATGTTTAATGAAAATGTTTTGATCCAAACGGTTGGATACCACCTTTGACACTATCAGTACATTGCTGTCTTAGTTTATTCAATAACGGGTATATAATATCGGTCCATCGTTTTTAGTAATAACAAGGAGTGCTTTATTTGCAATTTTATTTAAAATTAACTATAATTCGAATAAAATTTGAATCTTATCAGTGAAAAGATGTCCCGACTAAAACTTCCTGTTACAACCACGATTTACTGATTAACTGATTATATTAACCCTCTGCACGCCAAAAATATCCCTTATAATGTTACATTTGTCAATAACCAATAATTAGTTTATTTATTCCCGATTTCAAGCATAGGTAGCCAGAGGTTTTGATACAGACTGAAGAGCAAATAGTGTAGATCCCGATCTGACCGCTCCCAGCGGGAGTTGGCTGATCTTGATCTTTACTATTTACATAAACCTGAACATCATGCCCAGCAGACGAAGAGATATAATAAATGGATATCCGGGACCGTTTTAAACGGTCCGATGTAAAAAAAAAATGTTTGAGAGGAATCGGAAAATTTCGATTTTATGTACTTTTCAGTAAGTTGCTTGACAACCGTCTAATAGAATGTGGCATGTGAGACCGCCTTAAAATATTGATTGCTAGATATAATGATACAGTGCATGGTTTCTTTTAGTTTAAACTTAATCTTATAGAAAACAGACCTAGAAGTGCAATCGGTAGAGCATCGACTCCAGGTACGGGAGACTCTGGGTCCAAACTCTGCTCGACACAATATCTCCATAATGGTAGGGATATATCTGCCTTGCAAACGTCCATCAATATAAAGGTATAACATTTACACGACTTGTCGGCTTAGTGTCAGGATAATGTGACAGGATGTCTGAATATTCCAATGAAGCAACGCATGAGCAAAGCTTTTATCGCACAGACATTCACAGTTATATAGCCATTACACATTATGTAATTTACTATAATTTAATTTTTAAATAGACATAACCAATTTGCCTACAACTGGCTTAATTATACGGCATTTTAAACTGTGATACTACTTTTATCTTTTAAAAATGACGATCCAATCATGCCTTCTTTGAATTATGTTTGCCACATAATAGCTTGAAAAAACGGGGTCAAGGAAACCAATCTCAAATCATTTTATTTAAAAAAATGAGTGTACCAAAATATCTTATTTTTTCTGCAGTGCAATGTTTGTGAATTCGCTACCTTAGTCACTTTGTAACAATCCGTTTTAAGAAAAAGCAAGAAAAAAAGGTTTTAATGAAATTTTATTTCTTGAATATCATTCTTGTGTGATATATATATCACCTTACAGGCAAGCCATTAGCAATACAAATCAATCCAAGTCGTGAGTAATCAAAGCGATGAAACGCGCTGTTTTAGGCGGTGAAAGTGAAATCATGTAAGCGATTAAATTTGTGTGAATATTTGTCATAATTAATCATCATAATTAGTATAAAATATATGTACATCGGTTTAGAAAGCTGGAAATTCCTCAGCTGCAAAAGAATCTCTCTCTCTCTCTCTCTCTCTCTCTCTCTCTCTCTCTCTCTCTCTCTCTCTCTCTCTCTCTCTCTGTGTGTGTGTCTCTCTCTCTCTCTCTCACTCTTTCTCTCTCTCTCTCTCTCTTTCTCTTTCTCCAATGTATATATAATACGCTGGGAGAGAAGTTACGACATTACGATGATATACACAAGTTTTATTTAACATACCAAACTTTCTATAACTAAACGAATCTTAAATGAGTCCCGAGTGCGAAATTCTTTTCCGAAGGCGTGCGGTGACGACCTCGGTCATTCATAACATGTAGCCTAACAAGGACGCAAACGGCCGTGCGGCGCCGCGCGGGATATTACAAATGTCTCAGCCTAGTAGATCATGTGTAATCAGTGAAACACACGCTGTAATTGTAATCTATTAGACGGATGCAAAGTTTCTCACTGAAAATTATATAAAAAATCGCAATTTTCTGATATCTCGTAAACATCTTTTTTTACATCGGACCGTTTAAAACTGTTCCGTTTATCCATTTATTATATCTCTTAGTCTGCTGGGCATGATGTTCCGGCTTATGTAAATAATAACGATCAAGATCAGCCAACTCCCGCTGGTTCGCTCAACGTTTCGACCATTTCCTCTAGTCACTGTCTGATCTTCCTACGCCGCATTGTTCAGCCATAAATCTGCATTTCATCTATATATGTTTACAGTTTATAATGTTAATATTAACATCTGAAGCATGTCTGGACATATGCGTTTATTCTCCAAAGACATACATATTTATGTCTGAACACGCATTACTTCATGCAAGGCATGACGATTCTCCTGGAGTAGTCAAGGTCATTTAGGGTCAGTCCTTCTGCTTCCGAAATTCAATTTTCTCATAACTCGGACAGTGGCGCAAGAAACACTGCCAAAACAATCACCTTTAAATCGTATCTTTAGGAAAATAATTCACAAATTAAAAACAAAAACGTAACAGTGCGCTGCCATGTGCCATGTTTTTTATTCAAATTCCTGCAAACACAGCAGAACGTTTGCATAATTGCAAAATTACTGTTTTAATAAAACAAATCGATGTCTTTCAAGTGAGAGGTATATGAACATGTCCAGTAAAAAAGACACAGTTTTATTAAGACATATTGCAATTGTTTTAAATAAATTTAAAATTTGTTTAAAAAAAAGCAATGAAATGTTAAAGCGTGGCATATTTAGAACCTGCAAAACACGATTGCGTCCAAGCAAAAATATGCAGTCGCACGTATTTATGTACATGCTCGCACCATTGTATTAAAGTGAATTATCGCTATGAATGCTCCCGAAGTCTTTTCAAAAACAGAACACACGAGGTTACATTACACAGCCTAAATAGACATGTTCTTTCTTGAACAGAATATGTGCATGGTAGCAGAGGGCAAATAAAAAGAAAAGAAAGAAAAACAAGACAAGCCACAGTTGCATGATAGCAAGAGTACATAAAGGAAATAACATGGGTGCATTGGAGCAAGAGGAGAAAAGAGAAATAAATACACGACAACCCATAGTTGCATGGGACAGAAAACAAACAAATTCATTGACTGCATAGATTGCTGGCGGAATCCAGCTCTATTCATGAAGAGTGTTAAGGTTTGTTTAATATTTCTTGGGGATTGTCGTGGAACCGTTTACAATAATGGACATGCGAACTAAAATTAAACAGAGCGCGACAAAAAAGGTCAAAGCCATACGTACTCCCGTAAATTGATGCAATCGGTGCAAAGCAATTTAAAATTAACTGCTTCTTGACACCCTTCAGAAACTTTGAGTATGTTTAAAGTTATTTTTAGAATTGTGCATACATAAAAAACTACATGCCCAAAAATAGGTGGCGCAGTGGCTAGATCATTGGGCTGCTATACAAGAGGTTTTGGACTACAATAATGACAAAACCAAACTTTACTCTTGTTGTTTGTTTCTATTGCATTTTGCCATCTGCTTCCCTTACTTTTTGTGCAAACAAGGTTTAATAAACATTGATACATTTTATAAATATGTTTCGTTCTGAACTAAATACATTTGCTACGATTATGAAATAAATATACAATAAATTGTACTCTGTTATTACTGTAGGCATTTTAACGTATACATTTGTTGGACCTTTTAACAACACCCGATTAATATTATCTTATGCGTTTATGTAATTACTACTACTTACAACTTACTACTACTACTTACATATACTAGTACTACTACTACTACTACTACTACTACTACTCTTACTACTACTACTACTACTACTACTACTACTACTATTAAATGATGTGGTGTTATTTTCGATGTAATTCAAGTGTTCATGCCATTATGATTTCATTTTAACAACACGATATTTAAAAAATGTTAGACATGATAACAAGTTATTTCCATTTATTCATTTAAAACACTTCAATAGCGATGCAGATTCTTCGCAATCACGATCTGCTCAATGTATACGTGCTTTGTACAACATGATAAGTAACAGTACACATACCACACCCTTACCGATTTGTGGCGGTTTTACTTATCTCTTCTATAGCTGTTCTCGCTATCCAAATACGGATTTAAGTTTGCGAGTATGCGGGAGTACTGAAATCTATACCAGAGAAAAATAATTACCTACATTTGAGGGACGAATTAGTTGGAAATTAATTTCCCTTGTTCGTAATAAAATAACCGCTAGGTGGCGTAGTAGTGTGCACAAGTTTTACGTGCAGTTTTGGCGGGTTAAGTCATTCAGGCTTGGGTATCCGACTGAACCAGACGACAAATTTATATTTTATATGGGTCTACATGTATGGTAAATATTGTGGTAAATGTCAAATGTATTACGTGGTTACGTAATCATAAAAAGGGAAATACCAAAATGGGGGCCTTTAAATCCGGTAATATCTAAATCATCATTAAATAAATAGACCGTATAAACTATTTACAATAGCATATTGAATACGGGCCTTTTTAACATTGGATAAGTATAGAGCAACAATCTTGTGTAATGCCCATTTAAAATATGCAAAATCTTTATTCAATTTTATTTGAAAATGCTGAAACTAGGTTTTAAAGTATGTGGGCCTAACTCTTATTTCATCGTGTTAAATTTCAATTTTCTTTTCTGTTTACATTTTGAATATGTTAAGTTTCTTTTTTCAAATAATTGAAAGAAAAAAAAGCGCTATATTAACGATATAGGGCACATCAGAGATGCAAACTATTTTCATGCAGACAATTTTGAAATAAAAATAAAATAAAAAAAATCTGTAACCAGATCCTCATAATTTCAGCACAAATTTATGAGCAATTTTAATTTTTGGTATGCATTTATAATTTCATTTTCTTACAGTACATATAATGTCATGGGGCTTTTGCATTAAATTGGTTGGTGGAGACTGAATTTATTTTGTTGACCTTAAAAGCAAACATACTTCATTTTCTGAAAAAAGGGAATCCATTCCATGCTGCCTAAGCCAAGGCTTTTAATACGTGCTCCAGGCTGCTGTTCTGTTGATAAAAAGTACCTTTGTATATACATTTACATATATAATCATAGGGAGTGGCATAATCAGCAGTGTTCAAGTTACTTAATAATGTTCGATACACGATGTCCGGATTTCAATGTAAATTGTTACATTTATCTGTTTGTTTGTTTATTGGGTTTATCGTCCTACCAACAGTATTTCAGTTATCTGGAGACGGTGTACACTTGAAGCAGATATAGTGCTGCATTCACTATGTATAGCATGCCGTGGACACCTGGCATGATACCACACCCAGTCACATTATCCTGACACCGGGCCAACCAGTCGCGGAACAACCCTTATATTTGCTTGAACATTAGCAAGGGATCTATACAACTACCATTTTAAACGACTTTTGTATGTCGCGGCCCGAGATCGAACCCGGGGCCTCCCGTACCTTGAGCCGACGCTCTACCGATTGCGCTACCAGATCCGGTCTGTTACATTTATACATGTTTTATAAATTTAAGCTCCTTCACAATTGCTTTCATGAAAAATAATATGTCAACTACACTTAAAACAAAAATATCAAGCACTGAGCACTACAGTGCCTTTTGTCCTTTGATACCTTGTTTAATTGCATCTTCTTTTTCACTATTTTTTATAGTATTTCTGCATTAATTAGCCTGCCAGGTATTTCAAAATCTATCTTTATTAAGGTGCGTTCTGTTAATATCTACGCACATCTATAGTAATCATCGTGTTACCGTCAGCCTTCATCAAATGGCGTTGTTGACGCTTAGGTTCAGGAATAAACTCATCAAACAATGACCGAATTCATTCACAAGGCACCTAGATAAATACTAGGTAAAAGCGGACAATGGCGGCGTCATTTAGTTTTTTAATGAGGTTAGTCATGAGGTACACGTAATAGGAATTTTATTGTGTACAGTCCTGTCTGTAAGCTGGTCCATGCATAAAAATAGAATAATATAAATTATGTATGGCTTTCATTGTAGGTGTCAAGACTCATAAAACATACTAGACAGTGCAGCTGCATGATTGAAACCTTCCCTAAATTAAGTTTAAATGGCTAATTTTGTGTGTTTATCAAACAGACCCGTCCTTTGTTTGTTAAAATTTATAGTAGAGTAATATGACCAGCATATATTCTTTTTATAACAAGCCTAAAAAGTTGTTTGCCTGGGTATAATATATTATTTTATTTTAAACATTCACTTGCGCTCTGTTTTTACTTCTTATTTAAGAAAACAATCTGTGTCGAAAATCGCCCCTCCCCCACTTCTTTACATTACATTTTAATTTCAAGGCCTTCAAACGACATAACGTACACGAGGATCTAAACGGACATTTTGTGTAAATGTTGATCATTAGCATAGATAACAAAAATGATCTTATCCCACATTTTTAACCAACTAGAAAAAGCGTCTCAAATGTTACTTAAAAACCGCGGTGGATCATATCTCCTTATCTTACACTCTTCAAGCAAATGGAATTGTATTCTTACTCGTTTAGCGATTTGTACGTGTATATATTAAATTTGGGAAAGGGAATGATGTAGAAAACCCCAATCTTACATTTCCTTTAAAGCACAACATTTCACAACAATCAATAACCATACTGCAAGTAAAATGCAATTCAATGATTAAACTATCCCATATATTACAATGTAATGAGCTTGTTTGTGTACAATGTTCCTGGACAAAACAGGTATACTGGATTAGTGTTAGGCAACAGCCCGCAATAAAATATAGAAAAACAATGGATCATTAAATAGAAACTAGCTGAAATGTATCTCTATGTTTATACACAACATAAAAACAAAATTTATTATAATGAAAACTCGTTCGATATTCAAAGCGGTGTTCTGTCTTGTCAACTGCATGCCACACAAGGTACTCAATGTTCTTGCTATCATTCATACTCTTAAAAAAACGTTTGCAGGCTGTTTTCTGAATCTTTGATAGAGTGTAACTGGAATTTATAGGGAAAGACTAATAGTGCAATGGTAGTTTTTTTGTAAGGATGTGGAAAAAAGCCTATTTAGGCCGACAACAAAACCCAAACACTTTATTGTTCCATTGCTATTTGACACTAACTTCTAATTAGGCTTGACTGTAAAATTTGAATCTCTACGTTTCATGATTGGCAATAAAACCAACAGATGAGTTGTTCGACCTCAGAGGTTTCACCACCAATTATTTAAAGAAAAGCCTTAAATATTGCTTTTGTCTAATTGGTTTGTCCCTGGTCAGTTGCACAATTTGTCTAGTCAGTTCTGTAGTGTATGGAGTATCTGACTACACACCATCAACTGTAGCAAGAAGTTTTCTTACTTCATCCTGCTGAACTGCTGTCTAACTATTGGCAGTTCAATATTTGTTACCCCTTCGCTATTGTTCATAACTAGGCTGAGACATTTCTAGAATTTATTGTGGTACTTCCCTATTTGAAACAACAAAGCTGGAAGATATCTAGCCTGAAATTAGGGTTTATCAGACATTTCACATTTCTGATTTTTGCGTTAATATCTCGTAGAAACGGTCAAGTAGACATTTGCATATAAGGTGGTAAACTGGTATGCTAAGTTCTTAAAAGAAACCATCCTGCAAATTTCTGACATAAGCGAGCTTGTAATAGGTAAATAAGAAAAGGTCCTATCATAATTTCCACAGATATTTAAATTTCATCTACCTGTAGACAAAGGCAAAAAAGGTAAATGTAAATGTGACAAAAACACACCGACGAGACATAACACACAAAAAGAAAAAAACATCAGTTACCGCCTTGGAACGGTCAGTCGGCAAAAGGGCCAACTGGGGTGCTTAAACCTGGTTCATGAACCCATGTCTGTAAGCCTTTCATGTGGGAAACTAATTCTAAAACATCTTACGAGAGCTTCCGCCACAATTAAAGTTCCAATGTTTGGCAACAACCTTTGGTTATTATTTGATAATCTATTCGATTTGAGTTCAGTTCCTAAAATAACCATGCTAAATCTTTGCCTACAAAGTAAGCACTTTTTACTTCTACATGTGTTAGCGGTACGTTGACTTTGGTACCGTCTGCTAACACTTATATTTTCTCTTCACCTGGCAACAGCTCTGGTTTTCGTCGCACTTCACTTTAACCAGTTACCCAGAAAACAGTTTCCTCATGGCTATTGTACCTACCTGATTATAATAAATATACTGTCGTTTCCAAACTTGTGACAGTAGGTTCAGCACACAGCAGGTTTGCTATTCGTGTTGTTAACTGTTGTTTCTTAATATTGTTCTCTGATTATTAAATTATCGTATTGCTTTCTAAACGTCCTGACATTAAACATATCACTAATCTATATCATTTGCTTTCTTTACCAACATTCTAAATCTTAATGATTAACTTGTCCCTCAAACATAGCAATGTTCTTCCTTATCAGTAGTATCCATACTTTGAGACTATGTTGTGTTCTTACATTTCTCCTTCTTCTTTTAAAAGCATCATTTATGTGCTTGATTATTGTTTCTCTAAGATGTAAGTGATGTTGCCTTACAATCATCTAGCTTCCGACATTGATCTGAATTTGTGTGCTGTGACTTTCATAAATAGCTATAAATTTCTCATTTTTCTTCTTCAAAGGGTGGTAATTTGTGACATTAACCTGTACCACTTGTCTCACTCTCAAATTTGACCTTAAAATTAACTGCTATCAGTTCCATGTCATGAGCATCGGACATTTCTTTCAGTTTTATTATAAGTCTTTTCTTCTACCGTAGGTGTCTTTCAGTTTTTTTTTCCTATCTATTATCTTTTATTGTACCTTTTTCTCTTTTATTTTTGTAAAAAAGTTATTCTTTACTTTCTCATAATATTCTGTTTATCTCTAATAAAAATATTTATCATACATCATCCTAATTAGAGCTAGAAGCTCCTTTAGCTCATTTAGGGGTTCCATTGTCAATAGTTTTTAGTTTAACAATGATGTGAACTACTTTTCACTATGAATATAAAGCTTACTACTACTAATGGTCTTTGATTTCAATGTCATTTCAACGTCATTTCAACGTCCGTCTGTGTTTAAATTGGCACGCTCCTGAAGCTGGTTGCAGTTTGTTGTCATCAGACATACACTGCTGCCGTTTAAGCGTCAACGACCCTTGCTTATATTCGCTGCTGAATCTGGTTGCAGTTCCAAACAAACTTACATCAAGTTATCAATTCAGTGTCAATGTGCAGTACATCTTATCAGTCAGTTTTCTTTCGTCAAATCTGCCTAGAGTTATTGCTTAGCTAAGGGTTTGGACATTTTGTTTGGATCAATGTAGACATGACCACAAGTAGTCACCTTAGTAGTTGTTACTTTATCACATATATTGAAGAACTTCTAGAGAATTTATGAAATGAACATGTATACTGTGTATCAGGGAATCTAGGATTTGTTAAGTTTTAAGCCAATTATAACGATGATTTGGTATATACATTAAATATGGTTAAACTAACATTGGTGATTAGCGGCATGGTTTTGGCGCATCATGTGTTCTCTTTACACGTTGATGCTTCGACAAAGCATTTATACATATTTATACATTTGAATTATATCAAGCCTACAAGGGTCAGTTTTCTATAACGTCATCTACTAACAATGACTTTCATGCAAGATTAAATAGAGGATCAACAGAGTGGTGATGCATGCAATACAGCCATGCCATGTATTCAAATAAACCATATATCAGGTTTTAATTGTCGGTTAGTTTCATGTCATTTTAAATCGTGTGCACCCTTAGATATGCCCATAGTGAACAATATACATTTTTCGTCCTGGGTTATACTACGTTTTTATTGGTTTTCAGAAAATTTATTCCGTGAAAGGCTCAACAGTATCAGAGTACTTGTGTTTATTCAAAGATACGGTTTTAATTTATAACGACAAACATGCACAGGAAAAAGTCCCCAAATTCTTAACCCCAGTCCTACGCAACCCGACTTGGGCGAATAGATTATAGCGTCCGCCCATCCTTTTTAATCTGACACGCACATCTCTTTGAACCCTAGAACCATGGTTAAAACATGCGACTATTGCGGTGCAATTTCTTATCAAATAGATTCACTCAATTGAATACGGAAACATATTAACACTAATTATATCAAAGGCGATGATGATGATGTTGTTAATGCTGCTGCATCTGCTGCTGTTTGTTTTTCCATTGCAATACACATCTTCATAACATTGTGCAGTAAATTGTGCTTTCTTCTGCAAACGACAAATCAAAATGCAAAAACAAGTTATACCCTCTGTTTCATAACCAGATATTTCTTGTTTTGCAGCTACCATTTATGATCGATATAGCAACGTCCAGGTATTTTGGTGGAGGAAGACCCCCGAAAAGAACCAAAAGTGCACTGTAGGTGAGGTGGAAGAATTTCACACAATAAGTCTTTCCACCCGAACGGGACTCGAACTCTTGCGGTGCTAGGCTAATCAGTCACAGGAGTTACAAGTCGGCGACTCTACAAAATCTCTTTCAAGGGTGGGTTGGAGCACACTATATAAGCTATAAAACCTCTGTTTTTAGTGTTTTATGTTTATGTTTAGTTGTAGAAATACATCGAGGCGACCTTATATGGTCATCATAGCGACGCCCAGATATTTTTGTGGAGGAAGACGCCAGACAAATATCTGGTAGAACCAGCAGCGCCCCACAGGTGAGCTGGAAGACCTTCCCACATTAAAACCTTTACCACGAACGGTACTCGAATTCACGTGGTGAGTGGCGAAGCAGTCAGAGGAGTTAAATATCGGTGTTCCTACCACCACGTCACGGGCGATCCGCCTTAAGCGGAATGGATTTAAACATGGTGACACCGGACCTGGTAGCGCAATCGGTTGAGCGCCGGCTCAATGTACGGGAGGCCTCGGGTTCGATCCCGGGCTGCGGCATACCCATACAGGAAAATGTGACTGGGTGTGGTATCATGCAAGCTGTTCACGGCATGCTGTAAACGGTGCAGGCAGCAGCACTATATCTGCTTCATGTGGACACTGTCTCCAGATAACTGAAATACTGTTGGTGGGACGATAAACCCAATAAACAAACAAACAGATAAATGTAACAATTAACATTGCAATCCGGACATCGTGTATCGAACATTATTAAGTAATTTGAACACTGATGGTTATGCCACTCCCTATGATTATACATGTAAATGTATATACAAAGGTACTTTTTATCAACAGGACAGCAGCCTGGAGCACGTATTGAAAGCCTTGGCTTAAATAAACACAAAGTAACAAAGTAGCAACCTTAAAAACCCAAATTACAAACATGGGTGCGTTTTTCCGAAAAATGTTGCGGTTTATTATTATTATTTATTTTGTGTGCATTTCATGACAAGATCAGTCTGTTATTTTTTACGTCGTGATTTATCATCAATTGTAAATCATGCGTTTTTGTGGACTCAATAATCGTTTACTGTAAGAAGATATCTTTGTCACGATTAAAAAATTGTTCTTGGCGGGCTTCTAAGTGTCAATTCGGCTATCTTTATTACCTCTTGTCAATGAGCGAGCAACATTGGTAACGTTGGGCGTTGGTCTGAAAATGATTGGCTGTTTGGTTTTGTATGGAAGCTATGGTTATATCAACTTCCTTCATGCTATTTCACAATGTGGTACAAAGAGATTATTTATAAAGTGTGAATCATTATGTATTTATCAGCAGCTAATTTTGTATAAACATTTCAATGGATTTTTGCACTAAGCACATGTTTTATAATTTATATGGTGGGATTAAAAATGGGTTTTGGGTGTAATGTATTTAAATTATCATTTAATTTTTATCTAAATGTGAGAAACGTTTCAACAACATTGTGAGATTATGTTTTTTATAGATGAATCGCAGTTATACAATATTGCCACATGTGTGACTTTTCAGGAAGGCAGAACATATGTCTGAGACAATAGCCCACACAATCTTCCCTGTATATTTGACGCACTGCATTTCAGATTAATGACCTCCTCACACGAAATAGTTCGTCCTATCTAGAACCAACTCAAAGTGTCGAAATGCCGAAACACTCACAAAAAACATAAAATACAAAATATCTTTCTTTCTGTTGGTGTACTACCTTTTGAAACAATGTTCTTTGTATTTTAAAACCTTTTATGCACAGAATTCACACCTTTATACCCCGTTTAAACCGGAATTACTACCGACATGCAACTCAAATATGTCATTAGCTCGCCTTTACTCGCACTGACTCGCATTGGAGCGGCAAGTTTGTCCTTATTTGGTCTCAGTGGTTATAAACGCCATAACTCTTGATCTTCGTTACTTTCCACCAGTCGCACATTTGATCAGCAGTGTATTTGATATTTCAAACACAAGCTTAAATTGTGAGGTTAGAGACAAATACGCGTACGATGTGAATGTGTTTGGCTCCACGTTCTTCAGACGCTGGCAAAAGTAGTAAAAGTGGCCGTGTTCTAGGTTCCTTATTTTCGTTATACGACCCAATCTCCGTCGGAGACGTTTTGTCTTCCAGGAGTTTCCTTCTAACAGTCAATACGTGTTTAAGAGCAGTTTTCTGCTACATTCCAGCCCCATCATTCAGTGGAAAGCTATTATGATATCTTCATTACAAGGCTTCATTTTTCATTATTCAATTAATGAAGATAAGTGGTGTAATCGGCATTCTTCGGGTTGCTTGGGTCTGAGCTTCAATTGTTAATCTTTTACATGTGTATAAAATAGTACTGACAGTCCATTATTTTTCGTTGTTTTGATAAATCATCTGTTTCTTTATTGTTCTTTATTTAATTACGAGACTCTTAAAGTGTATGTACAATGTGCTTTGTTGAACCGAAATTTTCACACAAACGAATTCGTCACACATGTGAAAAATTCGTACGAATTCCTCACATACGTGTGAAAATTTCGTACAAAAATTTCACATATTTGAGAAAATTTCGTATGGAACCTTAGACCCCCCTAAAACAGGTACGAAATTTTCACATGACAAAAAAGGTAGAAAAATGATTTGACAAAATATTGTCCAACGGAAAATTCACATATTTTTTGTTGAACAAAGGTACGTTTATCTATCTATCAAACACACGCACGCACCCGCCCAGTAAAAATCACTAGGACCTTTTTGCGTATCAGGAGAATTTTTTCAGGATGTTTTGATTCAGTAACGAATCTGAGTTATTCCTCTTATAGCCAAAACAATGAAGATACGATAGCGTCATGACGAGTGCCTTGTTATCGGAGGAACGCAAGGTCGAGTACTACCGGTGGCAGTGCACGCTGCCTAGAGTAGAATGTAAGAGCACCCCCGGCGGCAGTGCACGCTGCCTAGAGTAGAATGTAGGAGCACCCCCGGCGGCAGTGCACGCTGCCTAGAGTAGAATGTAGGAGCACTACCGGCGGCAGTGCACGCTGCCAAAAGTAGAATGTACGAACATCACCTGCCAAGAGTAGAAGGAACGAGGACCAACGGCGGCAGTGCACGCTGCCTAGAGTAGAATGTAAGAGCACCCCCGGCGGCAGTGCACGCTGCCTAGAGTAGAATGTAGGAGCACCCCCGGCGGCAGTGCACGCTGCCTAGAGTAAAATGTAAGAGCACTACCGGCGGCAGTGCACGCTGCCAAAAGTAGAATGTACGAACATCACCTGCCAAGAGTAGAAGGAACGAGGACCAACGGCGGCAGTGCACGCCGCCTAGAGTTGAGTGTACAAGCACCACCGTCGGCAGTGCACGCTGCCTGATAATTTCGAAGTTATTTGACTATTTCATTAACGTTAGTCAACGCTGACGTCAACGAACTGGTGATCGTAATAAATTACATGTATTTATGTTTTGTGATATAGAAGTCATGTGTGAACTTTCAAATGAAAATCTTTAGCAGTTTCAGAGATATGACTTCATTCCAAAAACTTTAAAACCTAGGTTTAAGATTTTACTGAGTAAATTAAGGGGAATAATTCTGTTAAAATCCAACCAAAAGTTTTGGGACTTAATTAGTAATCTTACATAATGACCAAGGAGCCATGTGTGAACTTTCAATTTAATTTCTTCAATTGTTTCAGAGATATGACTAAATTCCAAAAACTTTAACCTAGGTTAAGGTTTTTTTCTAAGTACATAAACGGTGCATGATTCTTTTAAAATCCAACCAAAAGCTATGATGTCATTCTTGCAGAAGCATAATATCAAAGTCGTTCATGGTCGTCCGTATTACCCGCAGTCTCAGGGAAAGTGCGAACGGTCAAATCGTTCTTTAAAAAAGAAAATCATCTATGCATGCAGACAAGAATCTGGATTTAACTGGGTCCGTGATTTACAACAAATTGCTCAACCTCTTAATAATTTCTAAAACGACATTTCTCCGTAAATACCATATATGCGACTAGCGACAGCGGAAGTGCGATAAGACATCGCAACATGGCGATACAGCGCATGACAATCCGATACAAAATTCGGAAAATGTCGCAATGTCGTATCGCATTGCCGTGCGTCGCCCAGCGCACGACATGTAATAACGCGATACGATATTGCTTAATTGCAATACAACATCGTCACTTTACGATACAACACGCAACATTGCGATTCGTCGCGTGACGTTTGCTTGACGAAAATTAAGATTACGTCAAGATTACATTCTTACAAGTTCTCATTTTACAAAATTATATTGCATCTACCTATGATTGAACTAGGAAAATATCTATACTGACTTCCTATATATTGCAATACGAATTTTAAGTCCTTTATTGTTGCATCTTGTTTAAATTATGCTTTCCCGAGCAAAGGAGCGATTCCATGCATCAAAAATGCACGATACCGAGGAGCTAGAGATATTTTCAAATGCTGAGAAATCATGTAAATCCATAAGAGCTAACAGTAATAATTATATTTTTCAGGATTTAACTTCATAACATAGTCATGTGTGAAAGACGTAGGAATGTGTCACATAATTATGTGAAAAATTCGTTGATACCTAGTGGTGGTTAGAAAATAGGCCTCGAAATTTTCACAGCACATTTTTGGCCATTTTCGTACGAAATTGTCACACGTATGTGAAGAACTCGTACGAACTTTTCACACGTGTGACGATTTCGTTTGTGTGAAAATTTCGGTTCAAGAGTGCTTCTTGTTTTATGGACTATGGACTGTTTCTTCTCTATTGAATTATCTCTGAAAAGGACCCGCACTGACCGCTTTATTAGTTTTACAGTTTCAACACATTCGCATAAACTCATGGCGATGTATGCGTGTCCGAGGCTAAGACTAGGTTGTTGAGCTAAAATCGGTAAAATAGTTCAATATAACTGTAACGTTTCCTCCAATGTCTTAACCTAATGAATAAGAATATATGACCAAAGTCATACGAGCATTTCAACTTATACCAAAATGAGAAAAGGCACAGGACGAAGGTATTCATATGCAAACCAAATGTAAAAAAGTAAGAACAAATATGTGATGAGACATTTAACAAACAGATCCAAAACCGACAGTTGCTGGCTTGGAAGTCAGTTGAAGACTAACATCTAAAATAATATTTAGTGCTCGGAAGTAGTATTTCAAAACATCATACTTAAAACTTAAATTTGATCAAACGTTACCAAGTCATTTAAATTTAAAAAAGTGCAAAATTACATGCAGCAATATGGAATAATTAAGTTTTTCTTATTGAATCCCAAAGAACTTCTTACTTATGATTGGAATGTGTGGATTTTCTTGAAAAAAGGTTTTTGGAAAATAGTTACTTTTAATAACCATAAGGACTGTCAAAAATCAATCTTTAATGATATTCAAAGTAGTACATAGCTCGCGATATGGTAATCTTAAAAGGACATTCGAGGTTGTACACCTAAACTGAATGGGTCATCTGTAAGACCTTAAAGAAGTGGACTTAATGAGAAATGGTCATTTTAAAAGACATTCAAGGTAGTACTCTTATATTGTAATGGTCACCTTAAACACATTCAAGGTAGTACACTTATAATGTAATGCTCATCTTTAAAGGCCTGCAAGGTAGTACACTTACGATGCAATGGTCATCTTTAAACACATTCAAGGTAGTACACTTACAATGTAATGGCCATCTTTAAACACATTCAAGGTAGTATACTTATAATGTAATGCTCATCTTTAAAGGCCTGCAAGGTAGTACAATTACAATGCAATGGTCATCTTTAAACACGTTCAAGGTAGTACACTTTCAATGCAACGGTCATCTTTAAACACATTCAAGGTAGTACACTTATAATGTAATGCTCATCTTTAAAGGCCTGCGAGGTAGTACACTTACAATGCAATGGTCATCTTTAAACACATTCAAGGTAGTACACTTACAATGTAATGGCCATCTTTAAACACATTCAAGGTAGTACACTTACAATGTAATGCTCATCTTTAAAGGCCTGCGAGGTAGTACACTTACAATGTAATGGTCATCTTTAAACACATTTAAGGTAGTACACTTATATCGTAATGGTCATCTTTAAACACATTCAAGGTAGTACACCTATAATGTAATGGTCATCTTTAAACACATTCAAGGTAGTACACTTATATCGTAATGGTCATCTTTAAACACATTCAAGGTAGTACACTTATAATGTAATGTTTATCTTTAAACACATTCAAGGTAGTACACTTACAATGTAATGGTCATCTTTAAAGACATTCAAGGTAGTACACTTACAATGTAATGGTCATCTTTAAACACATTCAAGGTAGTACACTTACAATGTAATGGTCATCTTTAAAGACATTCAAGGTAGTACACTTACAATGTAATGGTCATCTTTAAACACATTCAAGGTAGTACACTTATAATGTAATGGTCATCTTTAAAGACATTCAAGGTAGTACACTTACAATGTAATGGTCATCTTTAAAGACATTCAAGGTAGTACACTTATAATGTAATGGTCATCTTTAAAGACATTCAAGGTAGTACACTTATAATGTAATAGTCATCTTTAAACACATTCAAGGTAGTACACTTACAATGTAATGGTCATCTTTAAAGACATTCAAGGTAGTACACTTACAATGTAATGGTCATCTTTAAACACATTCAAGGTAGTACACTTACAATGTAATGGTCATCTTTAAAGACATTCAAGGTAGTACACTTACAATGTAATGGTCATCTTTAAACACATTCAAGGTAGTACACTTATAATGTAATGGTCATCTTTAAAGACATTCAAGGTAGTACACTTACAATGTAATGGTCATCTTTAAAGACATTCAAGGTAGTACACTTATAATGTAATGGTCATCTTTAAAGACATTCAAGGTAGTACACTTATAATGTAATAGTCATCTTTACAGACATTCAAGGTAGTACACTTACAATGTAATGGTCATCTTTAAAGACATTCAAGGTAGTACACTTATATCGTAATGGTCATCTTTAAACACATTCAAGGTAGTACACTTATATCGTAATGGTCATCTTTAAAGACATTCAAGGTAGTACACTTATAATGTAATGGTCATCTTTAAACACATTCAAGGTAGTACACTTATATCGTAATGGTCATCTTTAAAGACATTCAAGGTAGTACACTTATATCGTAATGGTCATCTTTAAAGACATTCAAGGTAGTACACTTATAATGTAATGGTCATCTGTAAACACATTCAAGGTAGTACACTTATAATGTAATGGTCATCTTTAAAGACATTCAAGGTAGTACACTTATAATGTAATGATCATCTTTAAAGACATTCAAGGTAGTACACTTACAATGTTATGGTCATCTTTAAACACATTCAAGGTAGTACACTTACAATGTAATGGTCATCTTTAAAGACATTCAAGGTAGTACACTTATAATGTAATGGCCATCTTTAAAGACATTCAAGGTAGTACACTTATAATGTTATGGTCATCTTTAAACACATTCAAGGTAGTACACTTACAATGTAATGGTCATCCTTAAAGACATTCAAGGTAGTACACTTATAATGTAATGGTCATCTTTAAAGACATTCAAGGTAGTACACTTATAATGTAATGGTCATCTGTAAACACATTCAAGGTAGTACACTTACAATGTAATGGTCATCTTTAAACACATTCAAGGTAGTACACTTATAATGTAATGGTCATCTTTAAAGACATTCAAGGTAGTACACTTACTATGTAATCGTCATCTTTAAAGACATTCAAGGTAGTACACTTATAATGTAATGGTCATCTTTAAACACATTCAAGGTAGTAAACTTGCAATGTAATAGTCATCTTTAAAGACATTCAAGGTAGTACACTTATAATGTAATGGTCATCTTTAAAGACATTCAAGGTAGTACACTTACAATGTAATGGTCATCTTTAAAGACATTCAAGGTAGTACACTTATAATGTAATGGTCATCTTTAAATACATTCAAGGTAGTACACTTACAATGTAATGGTCATCTTTAAACACATTCAAGGTAGTACACTTATAATGTAATGGTCATCTTTAAACACATTCAAGGTAGTACACTTACAATGTAATGGTCATCTTTATAGACATTCAAGGTAGTACACTTATAATGTAATGGTCATCTTTAAAGTCATTCAAGGTAGTACACTTATAATATAATGGTCATCTTTAAAGACATTCAAGGTAGTACACTTACAATGTAATGGTCATCTTTAAACACATTCAAGGTAGTAAACTTACAATGTAATGGTCATCTTTAAAGACATTCAAGGTAGTACACTTATAATGTAATGGTCATCTTTAAACTCATTCAAGGTAGTACACTTACAATGTAATGGTCATCTTTAAAGACATTCAAGGTAGTACACTTATAATGTTATGGTCATCTTTAAACACATTCAAGGTAGTACACTTACAATGTAATGATCATCTTTAAACACATTCAAGGTAGTACACTTATAATGTAATGGTCATCTTTAAACACATTCAACGTAGTACACTTACAATGTAATGGTCATCTTTAAAGACATTCAAGGTAGTACACTTATAATGTAATGGTCATCTTTAAAGACATTCAAGGTAGTACACTTATAATGTAATAGTCATCTTTAAACACATTCAAGGTAGTACACTTACAATGTAATGGTAATCTTTAAAGACATTCAAGGTAGTACACTTATAATGTAATGGTCATCTTTAAAGACATTCAAGGTAGTACACTTATAATGTAATAGTCATCTTTAAAGACATTCAAGGTAGTACACTTACAATGTAATGGTCATCTTTAAAGACATTCAAGGTAGTACACTTATAATGTAATAGTCATCTTTAAACACATTCAAGGTAGTACACTTATAATGTAATAGTCATCTTTAAAGACATTCAAGGTAGTACACTTATAATGTAATAGTCATCTTTATAGACATTCAAGGTAGTACACTTATAATGTAATGGTCATCTTTAAAGTCATTCAAGGTAGTACACTTATAATGTAATGGCCATCTTTAAAGACATTCAAGGTAGTACACTTATAATGTTATGGTCATTTTTAAACACATTCAAGGTAGTACACTTATAATGTAATGGCCATCTTTAAAGACATTCAAGGTAGTACACTTATAATGTTATGGTCATTTTTAAACACATTCAAGGTAGTACACTTACAATGTATTGGTCATCTTTAAAGACATTCAAGGTAGTACACTTATAATGTAATGGTCATCTTTAAACACATTCAAGGTAGTACACTTACAATGTAATGGTCATCTTTATAGACATTCAAGGTAGTACACTTATAATGTAATGGTCATCTTTAAAGTCATTCAAGGTAGTACACTTATAATGTAATGGTCATCTTTAAAGACATTCAAGGTAGTACACTTATAATATAATGGTCATCCTTAAAGACATTCAAGGTAGTACACTTATAATGTAATGGTCATCTTTAAAGACATTCAAGGTAGTACACTATAATGTAATGGTCATCTGTAAACACATTCAAGGTAGCACACTTACAATGTAATGGTCATCTTTAAACACATTCAAGGTAGTACACTTACAATGTATTGGTCATCTTTAAAGACATTCAAGGTAGTACACATATATTGTAGTGGTCATCTTTAAACACATTCAAGGTAGTTCACTTACAATGTAATGGTCATCTTTATAGACATTCAAGGTAGTACACTTATAATGTAATGGTCATCTTTAAAGTCATTCAAGGTAGTACACTTATAATGTAATGGTCATCTTTAAAGACATTCAAGGTAGTACACTTACAATGTAATGGTCATCTTTAAACACATTCAAGGTAGTAAACTTACAATGTAATGGTCATCTTTAAAGACATTCAAGGTAGTACACTTATAATGTAATGATCATCTTTAAAGACATTCAAGGTAGTACACTTACAATGTAATGGTCATCTTTAAACACATTCAAGGTAGTAAACTTACAATGTAATGGTCATCTTTAAAGACATTCAAGGTAGTACACTTACAATGTAATGGTCATCTTTAAACACATTCAAGGTAGTACACTTATAATGTAATGGTCATCTTTAAAGACATTCAAGGTAGTACACTTATAATGTAATGGTCATCTTTAACACATTCAAGGTAGTACACTTACAATGTAATGGTCATCTTTAAAGACATTCAAGGTAGTACACTTACAATGTAATGGTCATCTTTAAACACATTCAAGGTAGTACACTTACAATGTAATGATCATCTTTAAACACATTCAAGGTAGTACACTTATAATGTAATGGTCATCTTTAAACACATTCAACGTAGTACACTTACAATGTAATGGTCATCTTTAAAGACATTCAAGGTAGTACACTTATAATGTAATGGTCATCTTTAAAGACATTCAAGGTAGTACACTTATAATGTAATAGTCATCTTTAAACACATTCAAGGTAGTACACTTACAATGTAATGGTCATCTTTAAAGACATTCAAGGTAGTACACTTATAATGTAATGGTCATCTTTAAAGACATTCAAGGTAGTACACTTATAATGTAATAGTCATCTTTAAAGACATTCAAGGTAGTACACGTACAATGTAATGGTCATCTTTAAAGACATTCAAGGTAGTACACTTATAATGTAATAGTCATCTTTAAACACATTCAATGTAGTACACTTATAATGTAATAGTCATCTTTAAAGACATTCAAGGTAGTACACTTATAATGTAATGGTCATCTTTAAAGACATTCAAGGTAGTACACTTACAATGTAATGGTCATCTTTAAAGACATTCAAGGTAGTACACTTACAATGTAATGGTATTCTTTTAACACATTCAAGGTAGTACATTTATAATGTAATGGTCATCTTTAAACACATTCAAGGTAGTACACATATATTGTAGTGGTCATCTTTAACACATTCAAGGTAGTACACTTACAATGTAATGGTCATCTTTAAACACATTCAAGGTAGTACACATATATTGTAGTGGTCATCTTTAACACATTCAAGGTAGTACACTTACAATGTAATGGCCATCTTTAAACACATTCAAGGTAGTACACATATATTGTAATGGTCATCTTTAAACACATTCAAGGTAGTACTCTTATATCGTAATGGTCTCATTTTAAGACATCCCATGATGTGTACATATAATAAAATGGACAAAATGGTCATCTTTAAGTTCAAAATGGTCATCTTTAAGGCCGTCCTATGTAGTGCACTTATAATAAAATAGATGAAATGGTCATCTTTAAGTTCATTCAACGTAGTGCACTTATAATAAAATAGATGAAATGTTCATCTTTAAGTTCATTCAACGTAGTGCAATTATAATGAAATGGATGAAATGGTCATCTTTAAGGACATTCAAGATAGTCCACTTTAAGTAAACTGATAATCTTTAAAGACCTTGATGCAGTGCACGAATACAGAAATGACCATCTTTCAAAACAATCACAATACTTATAAATAATTGGTAATTTTTAAACACCTTCAAGGTAGAACACTTAGAGTGCATTTGTCATCTTTAAAGACATTCAAGGTTCACTTAGAATGCACTGGTCATCTTTAAAGATATTCAAGGTACACGTACAGTGCAGTGGTTATCTTTAAAGTCACGCAAGGTGGTACACTTAGAGTGCATTGGTCATCTTTAAAGACATTCAAGGTTCACTTAGAATGCACTGGTCATCTTTAAAGATATTCAAGGTACACGTACAGTGCAGTGGTTATCTTTAAAGTCACGCAAGGTGGTACACTTAGAGTACATTGGTCATCTTTAAAGGCATTCAGGATACACACACAGTGCATTGGTCATCTTTAAAGACAATAAAAGTTTTACACGTGTAGATAAATTGTAATCTTTAAAATATTCAAAGTCAAACACCTATAGATAAATTTTATCTTGAAAGACCTTAAAGATAATACATTTAGAGTAAATTGGTCATGTTTAAAGACATTCAAGGAGGTACACTTTTATTGCATTGGCCTTTCAATGCGTGAACATGAGTCAAGCAAATGGCATGCTTCTGTCTAACATTACTACATTCAAGGTCCTAGAAAGGCTTTAAACATCAACCATAGACAAACTCACTATGTCTCAAAGCACATTTCATACATTCTCCCACGCATATTTCTAACATTTAAATATAAAGAGGCTTAAAGGAATGGCATGGGATGGGACTTGTCGGCATTTTTACCGAAGCTGTACAGCGAATTTACTATCACTATAGCACAGGGGCACTTATGAGGTGCCCAGGGACTGAACCCGGCCGGTCCATTATACTAACACCGACGAGTCAGGCGGGAGAGAAGCCACTACTACCAACTTTAAAGTATTTGGTTTGACCCGGCCGGGGTTTGAACCCCCGACCTCCCTATCAAAGGCATAAAGGGGTTCTGGTATTATACATTTATCTTTTAAATAGCATTATTCAATTTGCACTTTTCCACAGTAAATGTTTGATGACGGTTAAGATTGCAGAAAATGTGGTGTCTAAGTACTTTATATAAAATGTTCAGTGAACCAATAAACCCGGAAGTCCTTCAGTGACTTTGCATGTTACTTTCTTGCTTACTTTTCCTTACGAGTTGTGTTACGATCAGCGGGCGTAAATGTTTCGTTTGACAATGCGTATATTATGAACCGAAAAGATAACAAAATAACATTATGTCGAAATAAAAGAAACCAATCATAGTTGGCAATGAACGCACCTTAGACCGAAACATGAGATTTTAATGTGATCTTTGTATCTTGTAAATGAATGCACGTGGCTGTATGGTCATGATTACATAAACATACACATTTCCAAAATGGGAAAAAGTTCAGACGTTTTTGTAACTCATTCATTCTATAAGTTTTAACACATTTGTCTAGGATTTTTTTTCCATAAATCTGGACCACAAGTGTTAAACAGTTGTGACATTGTATTGCTAAATGCGATTAGCAGATGACACGGTCTAAAGCAAAACGGGTCGATAACTTTTCTCTTTCTCTTTTAACTTGTTTTTTTATTTACTATTTCAGTTAACTTAGTCCACATTCTCTTTCGAGGCTGATGATGTTAATGCTGCTGCTGATCACCATTATCATGATTAAGAACAATAGTTAAAATTAGTGCGGAGCATTCAAATACGTTGTGATTAAAAAAAATGTTGCTATCCAGCAATTTAAAAAAAAATTCTGCTAAAAAGTGATTTCACTGAATCATAAGCAGTAATTTAACAATGCAATTCACTTTCGTGTCTTAATCTGACCGCATATTGTTTATCGCACACATGGGACCCTTCTCCAAACCTCACTAAACTCCATGATGCATTGCACACCTATATGTTTTGAACCAAAAACTGGTTGGAACACAAGGTGCGTTAGACACTTAATTCTTCAAAGCGCGTTAGACACCAAAGTTTTATAGACACCAAAGTCCGTTCCAAAAAGGGATTTTAAAGCAAACATATAAATATATAATTAATTAAAAGAGATATTTTAATCAGATTATTTTGTAGTTACTAATGGTGAGTGATCTTCAAGGCGGTACAATGTCTGATATTTCGCAAAAGTTAATACTTAGTATATCATATATGCTACTTGAGGAAATCCAGTTCTCTGCCTTAAAGGCGTAAGTCAGATTGACAGACCACATATTGTAATTTTGGCTCACGTAAGCTGGTATTTTTTTTTTTAAATGGTCCAGAAATGTTAAACTATTGAGCGCTAAAACGATGTTTAACTCATCGTAATAATTTAGTGACTTCTTTGCCTTCATCAGATCCTCGGTCACAGTAAGTTGGTCACAGTTTTACAAAGGAACGCGAAGAGTAGAACCACGCCAGGGGGGACAGCATGTTTAAATCTGATTAAATGATCAAAAGTAATATTTTATGTTATACTTAATTATCGTCGTTTGTATTTGAATACAATTGTGACCGACTGTGACTAAGTCGCATTTAACAGGTTTGATCAATATGTAAACATCAGGGCTAAATAAGCTAAAAAGACGCAATGTGTCCAGGTAAGGTGTGGAACTAAATTTACCTTAACTTAATTTTATTATAAGCCTAACAGCGGCGTATAAGCGCAATATTTTACATATTGTTATTTCGATAAGATACATTTAGAAGATTAACTGTTAAACATCTCAATCCTTTTTTATTTTTATTTTTCACACTTGGGACTCCGTGAGAATGCTATTACATTTTAACATATTATTCAATCGGCATATATATTAATTTCCACAATACGGACGAGGCATTTCGATTGAGAAAAGTAAACAAGTATTATGAAAAGTATATCTTCCGCATTGGCACTACATGTAGGTGTTGTTGCAACACAAAAAGTATGACAACATCACAGGCTCGGCGTTAATATGACCTTTTTTTTTTTATTAAATAATTCGATGCTCGAAACTTAGCATCTTGTTTAAATAACCTACATTATATTCCTGTAAATAATTTGAACTTTACATGTATAATTGCATAATGTTCTGTAACTATTAACGGCTGTTTATGTATAATTATATTATACATGTGCGATGCTTCCCACAGTGTGACAACAAATCTTGACAGACAAAAGTTAAGTGTCAGACAACAGGAAGGGTAGCACACCACAAACAAATAAGAAAGAAGGTCGATGGCGCCAGAAGAAATCAGAAGGAGCGAGATCAGCAAGATCTTTACAAATGACTGAACAGGGTGCTTGAAACAGGTGGACAGTTAATGAGAGAAAGTTATCATGGCACGAGTTGAGTTAACTCTAAAATGGGAGGAAAGGACATATGGAGCTTTTGAAAGGCGGTTGTTGAAGTACCAAGACGTTTGTGATACTTGCAGCCGCAAAGAATGGAGACAACAATCTGAAAATAGGTTGTAGGGATTACCATGCAGTCACTGTGGATTATATTTGGAGCATTGAGAATCAGTGGCAAATCTTTAAAGGCAACAGTCCAGATTCTAAGGAAGGCTGCCGAAAGAGCGTCTTGTTGCCTTTGTCCCAGACGTATTGAAGTGGCATGAAAGCAGTCACAGACAAACAGTTAAGTGTTGCTTCCCCACACTCTTGAAAATGTATATACTTATGATGTTTGTGTTCAGCAAAACTTAGTATTGTATTATGCAACAAAGTGAACTTTTTAATATAAATTTCCCTTCCTAACCAGGAATTTTTTAATAATCCATTGCCTTTACAGGTTTATCTACCCGGGAGATGTTTGCTTTTCCACTCAGTTTACAAACGGACACAAATAACACCCCGAAATTGTTCAAGGGTTTCAAGGATAGACATTCATAGTAATATTTGTTCATTAGCATTGTGAAGAACTTTGATTCGATGGCTTGAATAATAATGATTGAAGTTTTCCTGATTTTTGTCAAAGAATGTTGAATGCATGTCACTATTTGTCATTAAACATGTACATATTTGAATTGCATTGACGTATTTAACGCGTTTTCGTCTTCCTTTGTGACGGGGATGTTTATTTTGTCAAACGTGACTCTGTAACGCAATAGATTAAGCGGCAACTCTAGGTACCACCTTGATTTGCATGATATGTTGGTCGTTCCACGACTGGGCGGTCCCGTGTAAGGATGTGACTGGGTTTGCCAGGTGTTCCGGCGTTCTATTCACAGTAAAGGCAGCTGCATATCTGCTTCATGTGACACAGTCTCCAAATAACTTAAAGATGGTTTGCAAGACGATTGATAAATTATAGCCAGCCAGCAAACAAACAAACAAATAATTAAACAAATAAACAATTACAGTACATACTAATTGTTTGGTATATAGAGCTTATACATTGGGATTCATGGACGTAAACAGGTTTCAGTCACAAATAATGAAACTTTGACCAGAAAATCGACACGTTCGGTGGACATGTCGAAGACTGGTCCTGGGGATGCTAAAGTATTCTTTGATTCAGTATGTCGTGTAAGTACCGTTTATTGTTTGCTGCATATTTAATGTGTTAATGTGTTAATTGATCGATTTGATTTTAAACAGGGCTTGGAAGTGTATTTATAAGCATACTATAAGGGGGAAAAGATTGGGGAGAGGAGAGAATGGGAAGACAAAAATGTGTTTGTTTGATGGTTTGTTTGATTGATTGATTGAGAGAGAGAGAGAGAGAGAGAGAGAGAGAGAGAGAGAGAGAGAGGGAGAGAGAGAGAGAGATGGGCCGTATCTCTCACACGTGGTCAGAGTCCAAATGAAATTGAGAAGCAAGCATTTGATTATTATGTGCGAATTGAATAACGTCGATTAGTGAAAAGGGTTATGTATCACGTTTCACTTTCTTATACTATCTTATAGTATGTTTTCCTTGTTGAATAGGCGATTAATATAATATAATATTCATGATAGTAAAATGCTTTAAAACACGCAGTCTGAATAAGTGCAGATTTATATAACAACTAAAACTGAGATTACAATTTGACTTCCCAAACATGTTTGAGCACAGGCGAACTTCTATAATTCCTTATTATTGTAACCCATCAACGTAGAGAGGTTACAGTTGTCAGGATATTACTATAAACTGTACAAGATACAATTGGTAAATACAAGTACTGAGCGTTCCAATTTTGAACTTTAAGCAAAATCTCAAAGGAGATATGTGCAAGTGGGACTTTGAATTCCGGTCTTACTTGAGAAGGGAAATAAATAGAAATAATGAAAGAAATAACGATAGAAAAGGGACCTATCGTCAAAATATTAATCCTACGTATAAATATATAGTATTTATTTGGCGAAGTATTTATGTTTATATTTTTATTTTCAGATCCGCCCAGACCTGACTTTGTAATAAGGGACAAACGCAACCTTCTTATGTTGTAGCTTACATCAAAATTACAAAGTTTTGGAGCTTGACATCATTATAAATAAACATAAATCAACGTTCTTTACCTACCTACCTACCTACCTACCTACCTACCTACCTACCTACCTACCTACCTACCTACCTACCTACCTACCTACCTACATACCTACCTACCTACCTACCTACCTACCTACCTACCTACCTACCTACCTACCTACCTACCTACCTACCTACCTACCTACCTACCTACCTACCTACCTACCTACCTACCTACCTACCTACCTACCTACCTACCTACCTACCTACCTACCTACCTACCTACCTACCTACCTACCTACCTACCTACCTACCTACCTACCTACCTACCTACCTACCTACCTACCTACCTACCTCCCCCTACCTACCTACCTACCTACCTACCTACCTACTACCTACCTACCTACCTACCTACCTACCTACCTACCTACCTACCTACCTACCTACCTACCTACCTACCTACCTACCTACCTACCTACCTACCCTACCTACCTACCTACCTACCCTACCTACCTACCTACCTACCTACCTACCTACCTACCACCTACTCCTACCTACCTCCTACCTACCTACCTACCTACCTACCTCCTACCTACCTACCTACCTACCTACCTACCTACCTACCTACCCACCTACCCACCCCCCCACCTACCCCACCCACCCACCCACCCACCTACCTACCTACCTGTACCTACCTACCTACCTGTACCTACCTACCTACCTGTACCTAACTACCTACCTACCTACATGTACCTAACTACCTACCTACCTACCCACCCAAACAACCACCCACCCACCCACCTACCTACCTACCTGTACTTAACTACCTACCTACCTGTACCTAACTACCTACCTACCTACATGTACCTACCTACCTACCTACCTGTACCTAACTACATGTGCCTAACTACCTAACTACACAACTACGCGGAGCCATCCAGGAAACCCACTCGACCAATCAATCACCCCCGCCCCACGCACACACGCACAAGCACACGCACACACACGAACACACACACACACACATTAATTTTACTGCCCTTATGACAAAACCAGTTTGTTGTATATGTATATTTATTAATGTTAATAATCTTTGGGCGGTAGGCAGTAAGCAAAAGTTAGAGTAGTGTTCGTGCAATCCAAGAAGGGAAATTTCAAACCCATCTGTCACTCGGACCAAGAGCGAGATGTTCCGATTGGATTATCTCCAAGTCATTTTCGCTAGCGAAAGGGCAAAGTGTTCCGAGTGGCCCATCTTAAATAATTCTCTAATCATAGAATGAATCCAAACATAGTTTGCAATTAAGAGATGCAAATGCATTGATAAAGTATTTATATAAGGGTTATTGCATAAGGAAAGAGAATGAATCGGTCACGAAAGGCAAAAATGATGTACATCTTAAAATTCGATATCTAACTAATGCAGAAATCTTCGTCAAGTCTGAAAATATATATACGGAATAAGTAACAAAAAGGTTCGAAAAACTACCAATTGCTACTTCAGAACTGTCAAACGCGTGTCGGAAATGGGGTCTTAAAATAAACCCATCCAAGTGTGCTGTTCTAACACCAGAGGATGGTCAAATTCTGACAGAAAACAACATGATACCAAACGTCGATAAATTCAAGTTTCTTGGAAAGCATCCTCCCAGAATGTTCTGCAGACATAAAGAGCAGGATTTCGATAGCGTCGCAGGCGTTTGGCCGCTTAAGGTCAAACATATGGAGCTCACGACAAATATCAAGGAAACTGAACATACGACTCTACAGGGCATTAATCCTCCCAATAGCAATTTATGGAGCCGAGACATGGAGTACCACAGTAGCAGAGATGAACTTCTTGAAAGTTTTTGAAATGAAATGCTTGCGAGCTATCCTCAGTGTCACTAGACGTGACAGAATTAGAAATGAAGGTGTCAGGAAAATCCTGGGGGTTGGAGAAACGATCGAGGAAATTGTCAATGCAAGGCGATTACGTTGGTTTGGTCATGTTGTCCGTAGTCCTGACACCAACTTAATCAATGCAAGCTTCAGGAAAAACGTTCAAGGTAGAAGACGGAGAAGCCGACCAAATAAAAGATGGCGGGACAACATTCGAGATCTCTGCGGCATCCCCCTTGCAACGGCCGAAAGAAGGGCGAGAAACGGGAGTAGGTAAAGAAAAGACGTTAACTATACAATAATGCTTTGAAAACATGCAATCTGAATAAGTGCAGATTTAAGTCTGGATTTATCCGAACATTAAACACGACTTTTCAATAAGTTATTAAAAGTATATGAAAATTGAGAAGCCGATTTAGAATCAAAATATTTTATTTTAAAATACACAAAAACATATTGTTATTATTATACGGACGGTTTAGTTCGCGGATAAATGAAAATGGTTTCCACATTCGATTTTTTTGGTTTTGTTTTTGTTTTATTTTTTGCGTGTACACTCGGACCGTTGACGAAAGACCACGGACGCGGAGACATGGTTCCGCTTGCAACAACAACACCAACAACTGCAAAAAACAATAAACAAACAACAACAAAAACTGAGATTACAATTTGATTTCCCAAACATGTTTGAACATAAATAAATTTCTACAATTCTTTATTATTGTACCCCATCAATTTGGACAGGTAAACGTTGTCAGGATATTACTATGAACTGTGCAAGATACAATCAGTAAATAGAGGTACTAAGCGTTCAAAATATGAAATTTGAGCAAACTCTCAAAGGAGAAATGTTTCTGCAAGTGGGACTTTGAATTCCGATCTTACATGGGAAGGGAAATAAGTAGAAATAATGAAAGAAATAGATAACGATAGAAATAGGACATATTGTCAAAATATTAATCCTACGTATAAACGTATAGTTTTTCAATTGGTGGAATATTTATGTTTATATTTTTAGTTTCAGATCCGCTTAGACCTGGCTTTGTAATGAGGACAAACGAAACCTTCTTAAACAACGCATAACACCCTCCAGCACAGACACTTGCTGCATGAGTGTGCATAATGTCGGATGCGTTAATCCTAAACTTAAGGAAAACACAATGTAGGCAAGATGTATGCTTCTAACAACGAGTTGTTAGGACAGTTAAGGACTTCAAACTTTAAATAAAATGGGCAAGATTGCATTGATTTACAGTTATGCAATGAGTTGGTAGCACATA
This sequence comes from Sinonovacula constricta, assembly GCA_007844125.1. Classification (NCBI taxonomy): domain Eukaryota; kingdom Metazoa; phylum Mollusca; class Bivalvia; order Cardiida; family Solecurtidae; genus Sinonovacula; species Sinonovacula constricta. The sequence goes on from CM017560.1 coordinate 25,283,792, forward strand.
CCCAACATTAAAACCTTTATCGCAACATGATTAATAGTTTAAACACATTAAAAAACGTTTATTTACAAGTTACTTTACATTTCTCCCGTAGAGTTGCAATACGTTATACCGATTCATCTATAAATTAACAGCTGTCAGTTGTCTCAGCTCTTACATTGACAAAGCACAAATTGGCCATCTGTTGACAAACTCGTGTAGATTCAAGTTAAGCAGCTTTGGCTGTGGGCTGTCTGTTCAGATTCTGTACTGTTTGCATCATGATATCTCACATTACGTTAATGTGTACACGCATGGGCATTAGGACACTTAGCACTTAAAAACAGATCCGTGCTATTATGTCAGCAATGTTACGGGCTGAGGTAACGGATTAAATACCTTAAATTATACCTGCAATGATTTGTGTTTCTCCCTTCAAGTAGACGCGTGAGAAATGGTTCAAGATACAATAGATAACGATTAAGGAGTGGAAAGCGTTGATTTCTATCAAACCCGGTGTTAACCTCTCAAAACAATTGCCGGGATCGGCGTCGGTCTGTTTAAGATTTCAGATACCTGTGTTTACAGCAGTTTCAAGTATGAAATTTGGTATTAGCCAAATATCTCTGACCTAAGAAGTGCATATCAAGCCCCCAATCCCACCATCTCACACTCCCTTTCAAGTTCCCTGATTGACAATCCACATCAGTATGCTATTCATGCTCAGATATCAACTGCAGTTCACTTCGGACATTTTATTGTTTGTTTATTGTTTATTGGGTTTATCGTCCCACCAACAGTATTTCAGTTATCTGGAGACGGTGTCCACTTGAAGCAGATATAGTGCTGCCTTCACTGTGTATAGCATGCCGTGAACACCTGACATGATACCACACCCAGTCACATTATCCTGACACCGGGCCAACCAGTCATGGAACTACCCTTATATTTGCTTGAGCGTTAGCAAGGGAGCTATACCACTACCATTTTTAACGACTTTGGTATGTCGCGGCCCGGGATCGAACCCGGGGCCTCCCGTACCTGGTCGGACATTTTATTCCTTTCAAGTCTTATACGTGAACTTTGAATTTCTATAATGTTCTGAATAACTCCTTAGCGCAGACAAAGGGAAGGTGTTTTTCTCTATAAAAAACACAGACTATTCATCAGTATTGGTCTGCTGCATTTGGACTTAACGTTGACGCCTTTATCAGCTCCAATATACGGCCTGTTTCTCACTGAAAATGAAAGCCACACATTTTTTTTCTGAAGCTCAAATATTAAACAGCTTTAAATTGACTTTTTGTATCGTAAACAAAACTAGGCTTGACGATGCAAAAATTACGAACCAGGGTTGTACATGTAACAAGGCATGATAGTGGGTTCCTGGCCAGGTTCCCCCGGAAAATTGTGTGTTTATAGATCGTACTTGGTTTTTGGAAAGGTTTCGGTATCAAGATTTAGCAAGGTTTTAAGTAAAATTTTATGTTACAACCATTTAAATATTAAAGCAACACTACTTTATTTCGAAATGAGAAGCTACACAATCACAAGCGTCAATTTTATGTTTATGGCAGTTTATTTCAAATTTGATACACGTTTTTCATACCAGGAATTAATCATCTGTTATTATTCTTACGTATTTTTATCACCGTGTCTTCAAGCAAAATTACATGATATGGATAAAATAAAGATTGCAATTAAACCATTTTGAGAAATCGCAAAAGACAAACGGTTCACGGGAAATTAGCCGAAATCTTATCAACCAATAGGAGAATAATTATTTAGTCACGTATTGTCTTTTGGATTTATGTCAGTAAGCCTTGTGACTAAACAAATGTTAGTGCCTATGACTAAGCTACTAGTACATCGTCTTTATACGTAGTTTGTCAATAAAACCCTTGCATATCTAACAAAACATGAAAAGTAAAGCGATAGACTTTGAAAAAAAGGTTGAAGGTCTGTACATATCCATCCACCAGAAAGTGTGGTCGTTCCAGAAACGTAATTATCCGAGAAGTTCGGAATAAATGAAGAGCAACTCTAATACTGCACCTCCAATTAAAGAGTATTAATACTTGGGTTAAAATACATCAAAACAGGGGGCTGAAGGTTCGAATCCCAATATGTACATATGGCAAACTTTTTTCTTTCTATTTTTTCACTTTAACAATTATTTATGTATCACTCTACCCGATTAAGAAGGAAACATGTACAGTTTGTAATTTTATTCTTGTAAATGTATTTTAATTGTATGAATTGTATTCAATTTAATTACAAATTCGTTACCTGATATATTCAATGTCTAAAAAAATACAAACCATGTGGTGAAATTATTTTATATTTTGCAGCATCAACCCAAACACTTAATTAACATTTTGGACAACTCTGAAATAAATAAACAATATTTAAAAAAAGGCATAGGACAAACGTATTCACACGCAAGCCGAAAGTAAAAGTAAGAGCAAATACGTGATGAGTCATTCGGGAAACAAATGAATTACCGCATTGGAACGGTCAGTCGGCAAAAGGGACCGACTGTGTTGCTTAAACCAATGTTACAGAACTCCAACCTCGCACTTCCTGTGGGGTTTCTCAAATGCAAGCAATGAAAAGAAACCCGATCTATTTGAGTAAAAAAATCCAGAGCGCTGACGTTTCCTTAGATAAGTTATGACGTCTTTAGTGACGTAATTAAAAAATAATATCCACATCGTACATAGAAGAGAGGGAAGTATCATTTCCATTGAAAGAACTTAACAAAACAGTTGATATTAATTTAAATATTTTTTAATCAAGAGAAAATTACTGATTATACAGTTGATTCCAGTTAAACAAATTACAATTATACGCATATTCCATTTTATTATTTTTTTTTTCAAAGACAAGCATGTAGTAACTCAGAAAGAATCTATTTGTACAATTTTAGCCCGTGACAGTTGTTACGTATTTATTTTGACGTATTATTGATTATTTTTTGTTATAAAACAACACAATTTCGATTTATAACGTAATTCTGAATCGTTCAATTATTTAAAGATTTTGAGGACGTACAAAGGATGTCCAAAACATTCGGAAACTGGTTAAACAGATATCACATGCTTGTCTTAACTATTAATAAACAAAATCAACAGAAAAAAAAACATAGACTCCTCAAGAGAACGTAAACTAAATCAAACGGTAACAATAAAAGGTGACGTCTGGGTTATTGTCTAGCCGCAGTTGAAAATAAATCATTTTTATTTCAATAAAAATACAGTAAATTAGTGTTATGACTGTGCACAAGTCTGTATATAGGCCAACATGTGTTCTGGTTTAATAACTAAATAAACTATTGCCAGAAAACACTTAATGATAAATAAAAAATACCAGGTTAGAGTTGATAAAGATAAATGTTATCATTCGATAGAAAGCACGAGGCTCCGCCTACTTTTTATCCCACCATCAACATTTTTTTTCTCCAAATGGAATAAAAAGTGAAACATTTAAATTTACTGCAAATGCTCCTCCCCTGCAGGACATTCCAATGCAAAACACGAGTAATTCGGCTTTAAGAAATAGTTCTATATTACAATAAAAATAGACAATAAACAAGTTATTTCTTTTATTTTATTCACACTATACGTAAGGTTGTAATTTTATTGATTACAATAATTAAAAATAATAGTTGGAAAATAACAACAAAAAAATCACACCCTCGTGTAAAGTTAATGTGTAGGACGTGTAACATTAAACTTGTTACGCACATGGCATGAAGAAACGCGAATTACATTCGATGTTGGTGTGTGTGTGTTTGTGATTGTAACAAACAATTTGCTCATGGATTTTAATTGTTGATGACACTGAAATTCTGAACATTGAATACAGCGCCATAAAATTGCGAAGATAGTTGTGCTTTTGACAGGGTGACTTGCGAAATTTGGAGAAATGTTGGGATTGGACGTGGTGTTTTGGTGTTCATGTTTAAGTGTAGAAACTGTGATTTGTGAGACAGTCACAGATTCAAGATCAATTTCCTTCTCAAAAATGTTAGGACTATAGCCAAATTTTGCTCATCTTTACAACATTGTTAAGGTTTTCACACGATTCTCCATTAAATTCTTTCCATTCACACCAAATCAAAACAACAGGGACTCATATAATCTGACATTTTGACAGTTTTTTAATTGTTGCAGACTGGATTGTATTACTATTCTTAAACAATTTTTGAATTGTGAATGTGTACACTTTGATTAAAAAAGCTTTTATATAATTTGTTGTATAAATTCTCAAAAAGAACTTCGGAAGGTCTCGATGACCTATCTGATTAGCTCAGTCGCTAAGACGCCGCTACTTAAATTTTCAATCCTGCAGGACAGCGATCGAGACGTCGTTCTTCCCATTTTTTAATAGCCGCGTTTGCTCTATTTAACCAATCTTTATAGTATGGACATTTTTATGGTGACCACAAGCATAATTACGCGATGAATGAGTTTCGTTTACGTAAACATTCCTGATCGTGTCCTCAAAAAAGCAGTCCAGCTTAGGACAGGTGCGCGAATATCGGTTGATAAAGCTTATCTATATCACACGGGTAACATCAACCGATATTTACAGAAATGGTGGGGTAAAATCACATATTTAAGTTTCATTTACGAATATAGAGATAAGAACAAACTCTTAGCTCACTGTTTGATGTAGTAGTCTTAGCCACTGATACAGAAATTTTATTTTTGTATTTCATGTTGCCTGTATGTGCAAGTTTGAAAAAATGTGCAATTTGAAAAACAAAACAAAAACAAACAACAACAAAATCAATAACAACACAGCAAAAAACAACAAACAACAACAACAAACTCTAAAATATATCGTATGGCTATAAAGAGGTGATTTTTAATGAAGCACAGTGAGAGGAAAAAATGAGAAAAAAAGTTTTTTTTTTAACTTATTATGTTTGTAACCTATTAATTACAAAATTGGGATAGTTTGAATTAACCAATCAAGTAACGCGTTTGGTTGGTAACGAAACACTGCTAAAGAGGCTTTTACAAAACATTTAGAGTTTTCTTATTTCTAAATTAGAGACGCCTTTAATACCAATTTTAGAAGACAAAAATATCCAATCAATTCAAAACTGGATAAAGAATTTTCTTAAAATTTGACATACACGTCTTCATTAAAACATACAACACACTAGTCGTGTTGATTGTCAAATTCTGTATTTTTAATATTACAGTTGCTTTATAAGAGTACAAAAATATTCCATGCCAAAAAGGAAAAGCTACAGAAAAGTTGCTCAGTCGATTTAGCAATTTTTCCTTTTTTCGAGGCGCAGAAAGTTAATGGCAATAAACATACGCCTTACCTCTATGTGGGTTGTTATTGCGAAATTAATCTTTGTATGTTTTCATTCTTTGGGTCAATGTGTACGCAACTGCGTATTCATCGTAAAGGCAACTAGGCGCCTGCTTATTGATACTATCAGTATTTGTGAACAACAGACAATCTCACTATTGCTCATATCATACAGTAATGTCATCCGTCGGCATTTGTCCTGATCGCAGTTTTAGGTGGGTCCATGGCACATAAAATCGCATCCAGCCAATCAGAGTATTGGTTAATACTGGCGTATTCACATGGCGTATATTACCGCAAGAACAGCGCAGACATATGCTACGTTGGTGAACTAAAATGCAATAAGGTAACTGAAAAGCGTCACGACGCTTAGAATTTTCCATTCCTTAAGACAAAATAATCTTTTAAGGGACATCATGCACACATATAACAATATAATTGGGCAGAGGTAATTTCCTTTATTATCGTGCTTCGTCAAAGTTTTGCTTTTTAAGGAGAGCAAGTGCAATGCTGCAAATCCAGAGTTTTCAAAATATCCCTAAACTGCTACGGAATTTAGGGCTGTGGGTTCGAGTCCCATACAGGCAGCTCTTGTTTTTTTTTGTAATCTATTTCTTATGAAATCAATTGAGTTTGATAGATGTTTCATTATAATTATTATTGTTAGCTATTTCTTATGAAATCAATTAAAGTTTTGTAGATATCTAATTGGCCTTTAGCTAAAACTTGCTATATAATATAACTTATATCCAGGTCTATCACTGAGAGCTGAGTAACTTTTGCATGGGGATGTAAGACAATGTGTATGTTTTAATAATACAGCTTAGAGCAAGTATAGAATGCCTACGGCCAGTAGGACGTCGAGTAGAACCTGGTTAGAACTTCGTCCATTGGTTGTGATGGCGTGCCGTTTTATTGGTCGTGTCATATTATGTTATTCATTCATTCAAAAATAGACTTCCTATCCCAGCTTTGCTGCACCAAGAACTATTTTAAAACTAAAACAACCACGTTATTATGTTCATTCTTAAATGACTTAACATGAGTATTCCATTGCGGTCCTCGGTAATTGGTAGCATGACCCTTCCGTTAACACGTGCAGAGAAAAAATAATTGGCAGGCATAGATGTAGATGTTGGAATATTTTGACAGCATGCTTCTTTTACTTATTAGATTCTATTGTCTCATTTTCCATCATTTTTATCTTCTCTGTTTGTGAATAATGAACATTTAAGTCACAATGTTTGAGGCTTTTGCTTAAAAGATCCCAACCGATTGTCGGTCAGTCCTTTAACTCCAACTCTTTTCGATTGGTCATTTACACGTTTGTGGGCGTTTTGTTGGTGAAGGCCGCATGGGGTAACTTGGTAATGTATAATTTCATCGTGATAAAAACATGATGTCTGAAATATGAAACGGTGGGACACACCTGAAGTTTCATGTCAGCGCATCCGCCCTGTGAAGAAGAAACATGCACAGTTATCGCGATAACGAGCTTGTAATGAACTACAACACGTGTTGTGTGTTGTGTTGCATTCTCTGCTGCGATTAAATAAAGTTCGCCGAGACAAGATTATTAAAAAAAGCTGCACCCAAACGAAAGAAATTCAACACGCATTCAAACATACAAGGATATAACTGAAGCTTTTTGATTGGCTGTTACACGATAGACCTTGAGAACAAAAATGCACTCAGTTTCCTAATTTAAAGACATCACTTTTTGTATAGTTGCTAACGTGTGTTTACATAAAAAGGACGGATGGCTCAATCAGGAAAACACATTGCTCCACGTATGGAAGGTCCCTGGTTCAAAGACGGGTCGCCACATACCAAAGTCCTTGGAAATGGTAATAGTATAGCTCTCTTTCTAACGCCCAAACAAATATAAAGCTAAGTTAAAGACTTGTCGGTCCAGTATCATGATAAAACACTCAAGCAAAGATTTGGGTAAATCTACGACTGTTCGGCCCGGTGACAATTACTGCAGTAACTCTCAAACCAGATTTAAAAGAACTTTAAATAAAAACCAATTTTATAATAATAACTGCCAAATTTGATAAATTCGATACCTGGTATTAAAAAAAATTAAAACCATGTGGTAAAAGTATTTTATATTTGCTGGAATAGACCAAACATTTTGGAAACGTTTGACTTAAATCATTTGGTTTTTAAGAGCTCGACGATTTTTAAATCAAGCCTGCAAAGCAGAAACCGTGAATTAGACCTGATTTAAGTTATAATTCAATCATATAGAAGATTTTGGATTTTAAATAAAATAGTTTATATTATCGGATGTTAGTGACCATGTTGTAACTTTTGTCCCAATGTATAATCTGTATTTTTAAGAGAGATGTTTTAACAGCTGAATACCATCGTCGAAAAGGCAGCACTATATCTGCTTCAAGTGGACACCGTCTCCAGATAACTGAAATACTGTTGGTGGGACAAAAAACATAATAAACAAACAAACTATCGTCGAATACCGACGTTCGACTATTCCGTTTTACAATATTCGTCGACCGTGGGTTTATTTGTAATTTTTTGTCGACTTACCGAACTGAATAAAACAAGAATTGGCCAATCATGATACTGATGACAAAATCCATACTCTTCAGCGTGGAGACTAGAAGTATAACAACGACGTCGCCATTTTGACAAATCTGTCGAAACAATGAAAGAACGAGCTTTGTCATTGGACTTAAATCTCCATCTGATTATGAAACGACCAGTGAAATATTATAACCAGAAACGGCGAAAAGTAAACTTAATTTATAGCGATTAATGGAGAGTTACGGAATGGATCCGTCGTGGGTGTCCGACGATGGCTGAATACTTGCCTGCTTTCTTATGCGTTGTACATATGATATACTACGGAATAATTTAACCATTATTTGCTCACCTTTAATACCTTAAGGGGTAAGTTACACCATCACCTGCGCGTATATTCTATACATAGAAGTGGTTTTTGTTGTAATGCTGAAGACCTGCATGCTTTCAAAGCATTGTGCAATCGATTTGCCACGGGATAATTTTAAGTGACTATAAGGTTATTTTTTTCAAAACTTAAATCGCGCACAAGATTAAACTTACACCGCTTTTGACGGTCGTATTGACGTCACCTTATTAATAACATAGTTAAAGCTTATATTACACCTTGTTGGTGTCGAAGTAGCCTTTTAAATGACTTGGTCAAAAAAAGACAAAGCGATATTTTACCATTAACTTCAAAGCAACACGTTATTTAACCACATTGACAAATACACCATTTGCATCACTTCTAGGTTCAAAAATGAAGTAAGGCATAATAATCTACACCAGGAATATACGTCATGTGTAAACGTCAGTCATTAACAAAACATTTAGGGGCACGATGGTGACGCAATAATAGATATCAAGGTAATACGTCAGTCATAGACAGTACAAAAGTACATTAAGGGACACGATAGTGATGCAATAATACATGCTATGTGTATACGTCAGTCATAAACAGTACACCGAGAGACACGATAGTGATGCATTAATACATGTCATGTGTATACGCCAGTCATAAACAGTACACCGAGAGACACGATAGTGATGCATTAATACATGCTATGTGTATACGTCAGTCATAAACAGTACACCGAGAGACACGATAGTGATGCATTAATACATGTCATGTGTATACGTCAGTCATAAACAGTACACCGAGAGACACGATAGTGATGCATTAATACATGTCATGTGTATACGCCAGTCCTAAACAGTACACCGAAGGACACGATAGTGATGCATTAATACATGTCATGTGTATACGCCAGTCCTAAACAGTACACCGAGGGACACGATAGTAATGCATTTATACATGTCATGTGTATACGTCAGTCATAAACAGTACACCGAAGGACACGATAGTGATGCATAAATACATGTCATGTGTATACGTCAGTCATAAACAGTACACCGAAGGACACGATAGTAATGCATTTATACATGTCATGTGTATACGTCAGTCATAAACAGTACACCGAAGGACACGATAGTGATGCATAAATACATGTCATGTGTATACGTCAATAATAAGGAGTACATTGGTGCGCTCGATGATGAATGAATACATGCTATGAGTTTACGTCAGTGATCAATCGTACAACAGTAAATCGCGGGGCGCGACAGGGACACACTAATACATGCTATACGTATATCTCAGTCATAGGCAGCACAACAGTACAAATAAGGGGCACGAAAGTGACGGAATAATACACGCCATGTGTATACGTCAGTCATAAACAGTACACCGAAGGACACGATAGTGATGCATTAATACATGTCATGTGTATACGTCAGTCATAAACATTACACCGAAGGACACGATAGTGATGTATTAATACATGTCATGTGTATACGTCAGTCATAAACAGTACACCGAAGGACACGATAGTGATGCATTAATACATGCTATGTGTATACGTCAGTCATAAACAGTACACCGAAGGACACGATAGTGATGCATTAATACATGTCATGTGTATACGTCAGTCATAAACAGTACACCGAAGGACACGATAGTAATGCATTAATACATGTCATGTGTATACGTCAGTCATAAACAGTACACCGAGAGACACGATAGTGATGCATTAATACATGTCATGTGTATACGTCAATAATAAGGAGTACATTGGTGCGCTCGATGATGAATGAATACATGCTATGAGTTTACGTCAGTGATCAATCGTACAACAGTAAATCGCGGGGCGCGACAGGGACACACTAATACATGCTATACGTATATCTCAGTCATAGGCAGCACAACAGTACAAATAAGGGGCACGAAAGTGACGGAATAATACACGCCATGTGTATACGTCAGTCATAGACAGAACATCGATGGGCACGATAGTGACACAATAACAAATATACGTCAGGCATAAACATTACATTGGTGTACTCGATAGTGACGCAATAATACATATCATGTGTATACGTCAGTCATAAACAGTACAATGGTGGGCTCGATTGTGACGCAATAATATATATCCGTAGGAAATAAACAATACATTGGTGGGCTCGATTGTGACGCAATTATATATAAACGTCAATCATAAACAATACATTGGTGGACTCGGTAGTGACGCAATAATATATATACGTCAATCACAAACAGAACATTGGTGGGCTCGGTAGTGACGCAATAATATATATACGTTGGACATAAACAGTACATTGGTGGGCTCGATTGTGACGCAATAATATATATACGTCAATCTCAAACAGAACATTGGTGGGCTCGGTTGTGACGCAATAATATATATATTCGTCAATCATAAACAATACATTGGTGGACTCGATTGTGACGCAATAATATATATATTCATCAATCATAAACAGTACATTGGTGGGCTCGGTTGTGACGCAATAATATATATATTCGTCAATCATAAACAATACATTGGTGGACTCGATTGTGACGCAATAATATATATATTCGTCAATCATAAACAGTACATTGGTGGGCTCGATTGTGACGCAATAATATATATACGTCAATCACAAACAGAACATTGGTGGACTCGGTTGTGACGCAATAATATATATATTCGTCAATCATAAACAATACATTGGTGGACTCGATTGTGACGCAATAATATATATATTCGTCAATCATAAACAGTACATTGGTGGGCTCGGTACTGACGCAATAACATATATACGTCAATCACAAACAGAACATTGGTGGACTCGGTAGTGACGCAAAAATATATATACGTAGGACATAAACAGTACATTGGTGGGCTCGGTTGTGACGCAATAATATATATATTCGTCAATCATAAACAATACATTGGTGGACTCGATTGTGACGCAATAATATATATATTCGTCAATCATAAACAGTACATTGGTGGGCTCGATTGTGACGCAATAATATATATACGTCAATCACAAACAGAACATTGGTGGACTCGGTTGTGACGCAATAATATATATATTCGTCAATCATAAACAATACATTGGTGGACTCGATTGTGACGCAATAATATATATATTCGTCAATCATAAACAGTACATTGGTGGGCTCGGTACTGACGCAATAACATATATACGTCAATCACAAACAGAACATTGGTGGGCTCGGTAGTGACGCAAAAATATATATACGTAGGACATAAACAGTACATTGGTGGGCTCGATACAGACGCAATAATATATATATTCGTCAATCATAACCAGTACATTGGTGGCTCGGTACTGACGCAATAACATATATACGTCAATCACAAACAGAACATTGGTGGGCTCGGTAGTGACGCAAAAATAGATATACGTAGGACATAAACAGAACATTGGTGGGCTCGATTGTGACGCAATAATATATATACGTCAGTCACAAACAGAACATTGGTTGGCTCGGTAGTGACGCAATAATATATATACGTTGGACATAAACAGTACATTGGTGGGCTCGATTGTGACGCAATAATATATATACGTCAATCGCAAACAGAACATTGGTGGGCTCGGTAGTGACGCAATAATATATATACGTTGGACATAAACAGTACATTGGTGGGCTCGGTAGTGACGCAATAATATATATCCGCCCGTCATAAACAGTACATTGGTGGGCTCAATAGTGAGGCAAGAACATATATACGTCAGTCACAAACAGTACATTGGTGGGCTCAATAGTGAGGCAATAACATATATATGTCCGACATAAACAGTACATTGGTGGGCTCAATAGTGGGGCAATAACATATATATGTCCGACATAAACAGTACATTGGTGGGCTCGATAGTGAGGCAATGACATATATCCGTCCGTCATAAACAGTACACTGGGGGCTCAATAGTGGGGCAAGAACATATATATATGTCCGACATAAGCAGTACATTGGGGGCTCAATAGTGGGGCAATGACATATATCCGTCCGTCATAAGCAGTACATTGGGGGCTCAATAGTGGGGCAATGACATATATCCGTCCGTCATAAACAGTACACTGGGGGCTCAATAGTGGGGCAATGACATATATACATCCGTCATTAACAGCACATTGGTGGGCTCGATTGTGAGGCAATGACATATATCCGTCCGTCATAAACAGTACATTGGGGGCTCAATAGTGGGGCAAGAACATATATATATGTCCGACATAAGCAGTACATTGGGGGCTCAATAGTGGGGCAGGAACATATATATATATGTCCGACATAAGCAGTACATTGGGGACTCAATAGTGGGGCAATGACATATATCCGTCCGTCATAAGCAGTACATTGGGGGCTCAATAGTGGGGCAAGAACATATATATATGTCCGACATAAGCAGTACATTGGGGGCTCAATAGTGGTGCAATGACATATATCCGTCCGTCATAAGCAGTACATTGGTGGGCTCAATAGTGGGGCAATGACATATATCCGTCCGTCATTAACAGTACATTGGGGGCTCAATAGTGGGGCAATGACATATATCCGTCCGTCATAAGCAGTACATTGGTGGGCTCAATAGTGGGGCAATGACATATATCCGTCCGTCATAAACAGTACATTGGGGGCTCAATAGTGGGGCAATGACATATATCCGTCCGTCATAAACAGTACATTGGGGGCTCAATAGTGGGGCAATGACATATATCCGTCCGTCATAAGCAGTACACTGGGGGCTCAATAGTGGGGCAATGACATATATACATCCGTCATTAACAGCACATTGGTGGGCTCGATTGTGAGGCAATAACATATATCCGTCCGTCATAAACAGTACATTGGGGGCTCAATAGTGGGGCAAGAACATATATATATATATATGTCCGACATAAGCAGTACATTGGGGGCTCAATAGTGGGGCAAGAACATATATATATATGTCCGACATAAGCAGTACATTGGGGGCTCAATAGTGGGGCAAGAACATATATATATGTCCGACATAAACAGTACATTGGTGGGCTCGATAGTGACGCAATGACATATATCCGTCCGTCATAAGCAGTACATTAGTGGGCTCGATTGTGACGCAAAAATATATATACGTCCGACATAAACAGAACTTTGGTGGGCTCAATAGTGAGGCAATAACTTATATCCGTCCGTCAAAAGCAGTACATTGGTGGGCTCAATAGTGAGGCAATAACATTTATCCTTCCGTCATAAACAGTACATTGGTGGGCTCAATAGTGGGGCAATGACATATATACATCCGTCATTAACAGCACATTGGTGGGCTCGATTGTGACGCAATAATATATATACGTCCGACATAAACAGTACATTGGTGGGCTCGATAGTGACGCAATAATATATATACGTCAATCATAAACAGTACATTGGTGGGCTCGGTAGTGACGCAATAATATATATACGTAGGACATAAACAGTACATTGGTGGGCTCGATTGTAACGCAAAATTATATATAAACAGAACATTAGTGGGCTCAAAAGTGAGACAATAAAAATATACGTCCGACATAATCAGTACATTGGTGGGCTTAATAGTGAGGCAATAACTTATATCCGTCCGACATAAACAGTACATTGGTGGGCTTAATAGTGAGGCAATAACTTATATCCGTCCGACATAATCAGTACATTGGTGGGCTTAATAGTGAGGCAATAACTTATATCCGTCCGTCATAAACAGTACATTGGTGGGCTTAATAGTGAGGCAATAACTTATATCCGTCCGACATAAACAGTACATAGGTGGGCTTAATAGTGAGGCAATAACTTATATCCGTCCGACATAAACAGTATATAGGTGGGCTTAATAGTGAGGAAAGATCATATATACGTCCGACATTAACAATACATTGGTGGGCTCGATTGTGACGCAAAAATATATATACGTCCGACATAAACAGTATATAGGTGGGCTCAATAGTGACGCAAGAACATATATACGTCCGACATAAACAGAACATTGGTGGGCTCGATAGTGACGCAAGAACATATATACGTCCGACATAAACAGAAAATTGGTGGGCTCGATAGTGACGCAAGAACATATATACGTCCGACATAAACAGAACATTGGTGGGCTCGATAGTGACGCAAGAACATATATACGTTCGACATAAACAGTACATTGGTGGGCTTGATATTGACGCAGTAATACATGTCATGTATAGACGACGGTCATTAACAGTACATTGGTGGGCTCAATTGTGACGCAATAATATATATACGTCAATCATAAACAGTCATTGGTGGGCTCAGTAGTGACCCAATGAGATAATATATACATCAGTAATAAACTACATTGTTGCGCTCAATAGTGGCCGAGTAATACATGTCATGTGTATACGTCAGTCATAAACAGTAAATTGGTTCGCTCGATACTAACGCATTACTATATATATTTCAATGATTTAACATGTGTATACGTCAGTAATAGACAGAACACTAAAGGGTTCGATAGTGACGCAATGATTTAACATGTGTATACGTCAGTAATAGACAGAACACTAAAGGGTTCGATAGTGACGCAATGATTTAACATGTGTATACGTCAGTAATAGACAGAACACTAAAGGGTTCGATAGTGACGCAATGACTTGACATGTGTATACGTCAGTAATAGACAGAACACTAAAGGGTTCGATAGTGACGCAATGATTTGACATGTGTATACGTCAGTAATAGACAGAACACTAAAGGGTTCGATAGTGACGCAATGATTTAACATGTGTATACGTCAGTAATAGACAGAACACTAAAGGGTTCGATAGTGACGCAATGATTTAACATGTGTATACGTCAGTAATAGACAGAACACTAAAGGGTTAGATTGTGACGCAAGGATTTGACATGTGTATACGTCAGTAATAGACAGAACACTAAAGGGTTCGATAGTGACGCAATGATTTAACATGTGTATACGTCAGTAATAGACAGAACACTAAAGGGTTCGATAGTGACGCAATGATTTAACATGTGTATACGTCAGTAATAGACAGAACACTAAAGGGTTCGATAGTGACGCAATGATTTAACATGTGTATACGTCAGTAATAGACAGAACACTAAAGGGTTCGATTGTGACGCAATGATTTGACATGTGTATACGTCAGTAATAGACAGAACACTAAAGGGTTCGATAGTGACGCAATGATTTAACATGTGTATACGTCAGTAATAGATAGAACACTAAAGGGTTCGATAGTGACGCAATGATTTAACATGTGTATACGTCAGTAATAGACAGAACACTAAAGGGTTCGATAGTGACGCAATGATTTAACATGTGTATACGTCAGTAATAGACAGAACACTAAAGGGTTCGATTGTGACGCAATGATTTGACATGTGTATACGTCAGTAATAGACAGAACACTAAAGGGTTCGATAGTGACGCAATGATTTAACATGTGTATACGTCAGTAATAGACAGAACACTAAAGGGTTCGATTGTGACGCAATGATTTAACATGTGTATACGTCAGTAATAGACAGAACACTAAAGGGTTCGATAGTGACGCAATGATTTAACATGTGTATACGTCAGTAATAGACAGAACACTAAAGGGTTCGATAGTGACGCAATGATTTAACATGTGTATACGTCAGTAATAGACAGAACACTAAAGGGTTCGAGTGTGACGCAATGATTTGACATGTGTATACGTCAGTAATAGACAGAACACTAAAGGGTTCGATAGTGACGCAATGACTTGACATGTGTATTTCCTATCCGAGCCACGCCGCACAGTAAGTAATTTTAAACAAAGAAATTCGCGTGACCACTTACTTTCTACACTTAGATATTTGGAAATAATCGAAACGTTATCGATATATTTTACGACTTTTACAGTACTAACAAATGAGTTAATATTACAAACAACCTTTACTTACAGTTAAGTATACGTTTTTGCATCAATGGACCATAAATTCCCTAGAACAGGGGTAAGATATTGTTGCATGTATTATATTTTGGCAAACTGTCGGATTCCACCTTTAAGAAGAGAAAATCGAAACTGTGTCTTTTGTCTTGAAATGCCTTTTTTACATTTTTATTTTCCCACACTAAGGATCGCCTTGTAAGTTGTGATATTTCCTGAATTCAATAACAGATATATATTTTTTTTAATATAGATTGCACAGGTTAGAGTAAGAAAATTGTTCCGATTATTTCAGTAATTAACATACCTTCTACAATTATGCATATCTTAATTGTTATATCGAGGACGTAAGTGTCAGGTAAAATCGGTCTGGACAATTTTCCTTAGACTTCTTAAAAACGTAAGGTTATCGCTTATGACATTCTTTTCTGTTTGCTTTATCTATAATTTGTCGATTATCGACGAGTTTTAATTATGTTACCGTGTGCCGATAGCGGTGATATGACAATACTTTATACCTGACGGAGCGCATACAGATTTGTTCATATCATTTTATTTTTACTACACAACCGCCAAACACAACCGCCAAGTCGACACATCACCATCACCACCATCACCTGAAACACCACTTATACCACCTGTAAGACCCGTGCAACCTGCAACCTGCACCACCTGCACCGCGACCTGTACCACCACCAACAACAACTATACTACCACCTATATCACCACCTATACCACTACCTAAACCACTGGTACTACCTGTGCCTCCACCACCACCAACTATACCACCACCTATACCACCATTTATACCACCTGTACTGTTTGTACCATCACAAATATCTCATGTACCACGCCCACCACCACCAAGAACTATACCACCACCTATACCACCACACATACCACCCGTATTGCCTGTACCATCACCACATATACCTCATGTTCCACACCCACCACCACCACTAACTACATCACCAACTATACCACCAACTATACGACCTATACTTCCTTCTCCAACTCTACCTAAACAATCTCTTCTACCATCTCCCTCATCACAATTTTTACCACCACCATTTATGCTACCCCAAAGTCTTCTAAAATTTATCAATGCGAAAACTAAAATTAATGCACATTGAAATATTTATGCTCATTAAACATTCCATCAGACATTTCACATAATGTCTACAGTATAAAGCGGTCTCGTCTATTTTTCTATAATAAAAACTTAGATCACATCAAATAGTTTGAACGGAGTTTAAATATAACCTGTTGTCAAAACCTTTTGAACGTTTTGAATAGTGGATTTAGAATACGGAACATACGCTTTGACGGTATTGACATATTATTCACAAAACGGGTATATTATATAGGAATCGGCTTGAATAAGATACACGCACATGCACATTAGGCCAAACATGCCTCTTTTAGATAATTTATAATTTTCAGTTTAATACCTTCTTCAGTAATATACTAACGTACGTATAAAGCCTTGGGATATAATACACACACGGGTCCAATTAAAATAAACGTTTTCAATGTAAACTTTAAGGTCAAAATGGCTTTTATGATTTTGAAGACGCACTTGTTCCCTTTGCGATACCAATCTTTCAAGTTTGAACGTAATTTAATGCACACTAGACACAATTTAGATGCATACGCCATAGACGGTGCGAATTTATTCACGTGAAAATGTTCACAAAAACATAAATAACGAAACTATATGGCCAGATCGTGGCACAGATTATTATTGCGGCTGCTTTCTTCTATGTCGTGTTTTCGTTAGGGCGCTGTTGAACCGGAATTTTTATACATACGAAAAATTATGTCACATGTGTGAAGAATTCGTACGAATTTCTCACAACGTGTGTGACAAATATGTCACACATTTGTGAAAATACAGCTCAGAACCCATACCCCAACCCCAATCAGCCCCCCCCCCCATTAAAAATACGAATTCGGCACATGTCCAAAAAGGTGGAAAAACATTTTCTAAAATTTTGTTCAAACGAAAATTTCGCACATTTTTAACATCTGTTTATGACACTTAGACGGATCAATCGGAGAGCGTTTGTGCTTCTGTAGTCGCCTGTGCCGCCCGTCCGTGTCTCACTCGGACAATTGGTCAGCAGTTCGTCCGTCCGTCCGTCTGTCCGTCCATCTGTCCGCCCGTCCGTCTGCAGACATTTACCTTTTACGGTGCTCATTGAGAGAAATTAAGTTACAAAGAACCATTAATCTGGATGGCCCCACTGTATTCATATCCCTTTATAAAAAAAATGAAGAACGTATAACTTGAAAAGTAATGAAGTTTGCCTGATGGGTAATGCTTACCTCTTTGTTGGCACGACGATGGCAGGGGTTTAACAGTTTATGAAGATTTATATGGAAATCTTGTACAAGAACATAGACACTCACTTCGTTTCTTTTATCCCTGTTATCGTGTTCTTGCTGATTTGGTTTCAGGGGCTCTTGTCTCGGTAAGGTCATTGAGTACCCACCCTTTTGCTTGAAAATGCTATTAGCTTATTATGTTTTATATGTATGTGTGCTTTGGCATGCACCATTTTCTACTTAATGCGTGGGTCCTTACTTCACCAATGCCACTTGAAATTGGGTGGTCATATGAGAACCTGTTGGGGCAAGTGTGAGATTGATCCACCCTAGAACCTTGGTTTAAACCCCAAGTGGCATATTGTTTTTGCCACTGACCGTTCCAAGGCGGTATCCCCTCTGGTTCTCATTTTCATTAATTGTTTGTGGTGTCTGCTCTGAAAACGATCATTTTGCAAATCAAGCTCTCTTTTCCTCCCATATGGTGAAAGGGAGAGATGAATTAGTCTATATTTTAATTATCTCTCTTGTTGCAAAGAAAGCTAGAATGGATAATAACTCTAAAGGTATCAGAGATACTGATTTGAAAATTCATACAACACTAGAGTTTATTGAGCAGAGTACAGTAATAAAAGAATAAACTGTGTTGATTTTGTAAAAGACACTTTTTACAAGAAAAATGCTGTTCTATAGAGATTTACCCGTAATATAGTTTATTTCAATTTCAATTTTTAAACGCCCCTGTTGTTTTTTGTGTGTGTTTTTTTTTTAAATTTGGTGTGCGTGTTCTTCAGTAACAGTAAATGAGTACATGACTGAAAACTAAACATTTTGAAATATGCGTATGAATACCGGAAAACCGAACAGATCGTATTTCGTTCCAGGTGTATTATTGGGATGGGATTTGCCTGCATTTTTGCCGATACTTTGCAGCGACATTTCTATCATTATAGCACAGGGGTACTTATGAGGTGCTCAGGGACTGAACCATTGTCAATTATACTGACAAATGTGTGTAGAGCGTTTGAGGTAAACTTGTTAAATGTTGCTAAGCGTTAAAAATAGCGAAAGTTTTCTAACATATTTTATTTGATTAAATAATAAGTTGTAACTTATCATAAACATATATAATCTTGATATTTTAATGCAATTTATAAAATTCAAATCAGTTACTAAATCTTTAGGGAAACATTAACTTCATATTATATATATTTTGTTTAGAACTATTCAATGCAAACAAGTAACAAAACTAAAAACTAGTGAAAATATCAATGAAACATTGGACTATTTTCCCCATTTGCGCTTCCGGTCAAATTGACGTTTAAATAATAGACTATTGAAAAACTATATAGAAAATTATATATCTTAATATATACAGATTACTACGTCAGGTCAAGAAAACCTAACTCGAAACTACAAGTTTTTATAGTGTTTGAAATACACGAACGAATTCCTCCTAGATTTATGACTAAAGCTGTGGAAAATACGTACGTACTAACAAAGTGTCTCCAAAAAGGGGTTCGAAAACTTCACAATACCTACTTGTGACATACATAATTCATCACACATGTGACATATTCCTATGTTCGAAAATTCCGCTTTAACAGGGCGCTACTGCCGACACAAAATATCGGAATCACGAACAACGCCACGACAAAATATCACAAACACAATTTCGTTGTATCCTCTTTGTGTTTGACGACTTCACCTAATGCCATTTTTTCGACTTTATGACGAAGTGACATAAATCAGTCACCATATATTACACTTGAGAATTCGTGCAGCTTTATACTGTTCGTTACTTATTCTAATAGTTCTCACTGTCTGGAACAAAGAATTGTCTTAGAAGCAGGAAGAGACAGAAATACGTCAAGTTGGATTGTTGAAGATTGTGTAGAATTAGATTTTTTTTAAATTACATGGATTTAAATAAAAAAGACAATTAACTGGTAGTGCCTTACCCGGGTTAGGCGACGATTTAAATTCGCTTTTAGGCGTTTATATTTTTTCAATTTTTGGAAGCAACTGTACGCACGTGCGTAAGTGCGTAAGCCCAGGCACGCCCCTGGTAGTTGTCTAATAACTTCAAATGTCGAATAAAAAAGGTGGAACAACAAAATGTCGTTTCGTACACAAACTGAAATCGACAACGCAATGTCCGTCAAGGCTATACTGCACATCGATTTAGTACCTGAATAATGGTTCTACACAGTAAGTGAGCAATCGAGAAGGGGTAATGTAACATGAAATTGCTTGTTTTACAGACGACTATAAATAGGTTTAAACGTACTGTTAATAACTAGGCTGACCATATTTGTATTATTATTTGATTTGTTCTGCTACGTAATTGTTACTGTGGGATAAATAATCCTTAGTTTTCACATCAAATAATGTATGAACCACTTAAAAATACTTTTTGTCACCTTGGAGACTGGCAAATACAAATTGTTAGGTCAGTGGCCTTGTGTATTAAGTTGTAACTGTATCTTCTGCAAAAACAGTAAATATACAATATATCCGTGGTGAAATGGCTGTTTTCTCATGAGTTATCTCACAGTGGTCAGGGACTCGAAAATTGAATTCCTGCGCGCAAGGGAAGGAACCAGTGTTATTACAGAAATCTAACAATATTGTTGGATGTATTGCTATAGGTATGTCGTGCATATATCTGAGTTTTGTGTTGTGATGTTTTCTCAGTTTTTTGGGCGTTCAGCGCTGCGAAGATCAGATGGAAGACACCACTAATTAAAGTTCTCTCCCCGACCGGGACTCGAACCCACGCGGTGAAGGACCGCCCCCTCATCCTCCGGATCCATTTACAACGTATGCCAGTTATCTCTACAAAACTTTATTTTCAGGAGTTGTGGCGGAGATTTTGTCCGCCATTGAAAATTTTATGGGAGGGATTTTTTGTTAACCAATAAAAAATTACGAAAGGGATTTTGTCCGTCAATTAAAATTTACCGGTGGAATTTTGTCCGCCAATGAGAATTTACGGTGGTGATTTTGTCCGCCAATGAAAGTTTACGGTAAGGATTTTGTCCGCCAATGAGATTTTACGGGTGTGATTTTGTCCGTCAATGAGAATTTACGGAAGTGATTTTGTCCGTCAATAAAAGTTTACGGGAAGGATTTTGTCCGCCATTGAAAGTTTACGGGAATGTTATTGTCCACCATTGACAGTTTACGGGAAGGATTTTGTCCGCAAATGAAAGTTTACGGGAGTGATTTTGTCCGCCAATCAAAGTTTACGAGAGTGATTTTGCCCGCCAATGAAAGTTTACGGGAGTGATTTTGTCCGCCAATAAAAATTAACGGGAAGGATTTTGTGCGCCAATGAAAGTTTACGGGAGTGATTTTGTCCGCCAATGAATGTTTACGGGAGTGATTTTGTCCGCCAATGAAAGTTTTCGGGAAGGATTTTGTCATTCATTGTCCAGAATGGATTTTTGTCTGGGAGGCATTTGTCATTGTCGGTCATCGCCGCAACCCAGCTGAACAATTCTGCATCCGGGTCTGACTGCTTCGAAGATTTTTGTCACAATTGGTTATTGAGGTAACACTACTAACAGCTGAAGAGCTTTTCTCCTTTAAACCGATGATACACCTCCTGCAAGTACACACGGACTACCTGTTAGGTTTGCTCTATTTCATGCTATGTCTCGTCCCAGTTTTTTAAACTTTTATCTTTGTCTGACATGTGAATACTTTTGTCTGATTCCTTTTTTTTCTGAAGTTCCAGCTTTGTGTTATATGCAAAGATTTAATAATATTTTCTGAAACTAAAAGCTGGTGATTATACGTATAGATTGTATACCGTTTCTTTTTACGCCAACAACGCCCCCTCCCCCCCACCTCCTGCTGCCCAGTCCCTCCTCCTCCTTCTGCTATTACTCCATACAATTCGCCTCCCCTTCCACTTGTTCCTCATGCTCTTTCCCCCGATCAACATATGCCCCGTATTCTGCTCCTCCTCTTGCTCTTTACTCGGCTCTATCTCCCGTTTCACCTTCTGCTCCACTTCCTGCTCCTCCTTTTGCTTCTTCACTGCTCATCCTTCTGCTATTTTCAAACTCCTTTTTATCTCCCTTTGTCCATTTCTTCCTGATGTTCCTCGTCCCGCCAATTCCCTGCTCCAAATCCTGGTCCACATACTGCCCCTCCGCATCCATTCCTTCTCCAGTTTCTTCTCATCCATCTCTTCCTCCTGTTTCACTCATGTCTGCCTCCTGCTCCTCCTGTTTTCTTCCCCTGTCCTTACTTGTGCACAGAGTCATTTTCCATTTCATCCTGCTCCTTGTCGTGTCTCTACTCCTTCCCAGCTCTTACGTCTCCCTCTCTTGATCCTACTTATGTCCGCCCATTGCTCATGCTCCATCGTTGCTCTTTCTATTCCTCCTGCTATTGCTCTTTCCCACGCTCAACCCACTGGACATTCTAATACTCCTTCTGCTTTTTTCCGACTACACCCCCTTCCTCTCCTTCGGTGCCACCTTATGCTTCTTCTTATGCTCCTTCTTCTTATCATTCTCCTGCTTCTTTTCCAGCTCTTTTACCTGCTCATCCTTGCCCTCGCTCTGCTCAACCGACCACCCACTCTCTTCTTGTTCTTTCCCCTGCCCCATATGCTTTTCCTCCTCCCATTCTCCAGCTTCACATTTTCCTGCTCTTTTTCTCTCTGATCTTCTTTGTACCCGCCTCCTGCTCCTCTTTTGTTCGGCTTCCTCTTGACCCTACTTGTGCCCGCTGCTTCCTTTTTACCACATTCTTCGCCCACCCCCGCTCCTCCTCATAACCTCCGTTAATCCCCAGATCCCCTGCTCCAAATCTGCTCATCCTTATTCCTCTACTCCTGCTTCTGACCATGTCCCTCCTCATGCTCTTTTTTATGCTTCTAATCCTGCTTTCCTTCTCCGACCCTTCTTCTGTCCTCTTCCTGCCTCTATTGCTGCCAATCCTCCTGTTGTCTTTTATGCCTCTGTCCAAATCCTCCTGCTCCGGCTTCTCGTAATGCTCACGTCTCTGATGCTCATATCCCTCAGGCTCTTGGCCTTCCTCGTCGTGCTTTTGTTCCGGCTCATGCTCCGGTTTCTACTTCTGCCCCCGCCACCTGCTACCCTCTACCTCTTGTCCATACACCCCACCCCTTCTCTTGCCTTCTTTCCCTTATCCTCCTCATGCCCTTTCTCAAGTCCCATTCTCCTCCCCATCCTCTTCACCGGCTTCATCCTCATTAACATCAATTCAAATCTTTAAATGTTTAGACGTTGAATTTCATATTATTCTTACGCGTTAAACTTCTCAATAAGAATTACTTAACTTCCTGATTCCCTTGGGAGGTTGACGTGCTTATGCATTTTGTGCATGCTAAAATATTAAGTCAATAATAAAAAATAACTAGTCTTTCCTTGAATAGAGACAAACGTATGCACGAGAACGAGAAAGATATTCACGTCTATACAAATAATATATTTGAAGGACACTGGTGTAGGGAATTATTTGTGAATAACAGGGATATCGACGCGGTTCCTTTGGTAGTCTTTGCAGGTAGAACAACAACGCCTAGTTATCAAACATTGCTTTTTTCACATTTCTATTAATCACTGAACGTTGCACTCGAGTTACGTTGGGGTAAAGGCGGATCTACTGATGTGACAGTTTTGCAAAAATCACAGGTTGTCCATTCCGTGAGGTAACATTGACACGGGTGGATACTTTTCGTTAAAATTTGCACGTGCCTTTATCGGATTTTATGTGAAGAAGTTGAATTGGATTTAACGGATTTAGAACTACAATAAGTTTGGATGTGATTCTGTGAGCATTTTTAAAACGTAATAATAATTTCAGACACAGTGCCGAGATTTCTTTATTCATTTATTTATGTATAAAGTGGACTGAATTACTCAATATGTGATCAAGGAATAAATACAACTGTCAGATTTTGAAGGAAATAATTTGACAACAAACCGAAGGTAAGAAACCAACCAATTTAAGCTTAGTGTATCATGTCTTTTTAGCAGACAGATTAAAAGGCAAACCAACTAATTAAATATGGAAACATATTTTAAAATATATAACCTAATTTATTTTTAAGATAATTAAATCAGGATGTAAATGATGAAAACTTCCTGATATCAAAAATGTCACTATATAGTATTAGAAAAAATTCACCCACTTTCGTCACTGTTTACATTTAAGTTCTGGACGTTAATACTAACATATATTTGCGATTGTTTAATTTAAATAACTTTCCATTTTCATTATTTTTAAGAAAGAGAAAATAGCGAACGTGTTTTATATTATAAATAACTGCTTAAAAATGATTTGTTTCTTTAACATAAAAAGTTCTTATTTTTCCAGCTAGACCTGTAATAAACTAACGACGCAGTAAAATAGTATTATATATATGTAATACAACAAGAACAATACTAGAGGTAAGGCTCCAAACAAACCTATAAAACATTTTAAAAAAAAGTGATAACTAAAAAAAATATTTTCTGAAAACGAGCTGCCGGTTGTAGGATATACAGGTAAGATATTCAAATTTACTGAAAACAAAAATCGCCCAAAGAACTGCATATTGAGTCTCATGTCACAATGACATTGGTAGTTAACAAAAGAAGGTTGATTTTAATAGATTTGGGACAGGCAGTAAATTGGTCAGCTCAGAATTAATTAAAATCGAACAACCAGTGACGCATAGCTCAGGACCAAGAGCAACTAGCTAGATGTATTAATAGCTTAAAGCATGCTATCGATAAAGCGGCTGAGTAAGATAGGGCAAAGTATGCTATCGACAGACTAGCTGAATGAGATATAGATATACTATCGACGGACAAGCTGAACTAAATAAAAGTATTCTATCGACGGTCTAGTTGAATTAGATAGCGCAAAGTATGCTATCGACGGACAAGCTGAATTAGATTAAAATATTCTATTGACGGACAAGCTGAATTAGATTAAAGTATTCTATCGACAGACAAGCTGAATTAGATAGCGCAAAGAATGCTATCGACGGACTAGCTGAATCAGATAGCGCAAAGTATGCTATCGACTGACTAGCTGAATTAGATATAAATATGCTATCGACGGACTAACTGAATTAGATAGCGCAAAGAATGCTATCGACGGACTTGCTTAATTAGATAGCGCAAAGTATTCTATCGACGGACTTGCTTAATTAGATAGCGCAAAATATTCTATCGACGGACTAGCTGAATTAGATATAAATATGATATCGACGGACTAGCTGAATGAGATAGCGCAAAGTATGCTATCGACGGTAAGCTGAGTTATATAGCGCAAAGTGTGCTATCGACGGACTAGCTGAATTATATAGCGCAAAGTATGCTATCGACGGACTAGCTGAACTATATAGCGCAAAGTATGCTATCGACGGACTAGCTGAATTAGATAGCGCAAAGTATGCTATCGACGGACTAGCTGAATTAGATAGCGCAAAGGATGCTATTGACGGACTAGCTGAATTAGATAGCGCAAAGTATGCTATCGACGGACTAGCTGAATTAGATAGCGCAAAGTATGCTATCGACAGACTAGCTGAATTAGATAGCGCAAAGTATGCTATTGACGGACTAACGTTTCGACCAACTTCTTTTTCTTGAACATGCCCAAAGAATAACCATTTTAGGTAAAAAAGTTGCTAACCGCGTAGATTTGTAACGTAGAGAATATAAAAAAATAATGTTGTTTTTGGTTTGGTGGGGTGGAATCTGTCATCATCACTTAAGTTAAACCTAAAATAATTATCAATATTTTCTTAATTCCTGTATTTTAAAGTTGACCACAAGTCGGACACAAGGCCAACAACATGTATATAAAATTGGAATTTTGAAATATGATTGAAATTAACATTATGGCTAAAGGTATAATTTTATAGATTCATTGAAAAAGTATATGATTGTTTAAAAAGATTTATTAATTTTATTCTTGCAATTTTATCTATTAAAAAACACTTAAACGACACATATATGACTGGGGTCGTTATACATGATAAAAGACATCGAACATACTATTTTAATTATTAATTTGGATTATTAACAGGCACGTCGAAGTTTTATTCTGCCAACATACAATAAAAAGTATACACAATTAAAAATAATACGTTAATTTGGGTGGAGGGATATACAATCACCGCAGTGGTAAACACATTCCCGAAGCCAAGCCCAGTCACGTTTGGAGTACTCCGGATAAACCACTCCCAATATTCGAAAGGCGTGAAAGACAGCGGAATCCATACCGATATCTCTGTTACCGACAGGGAGTAGTACCGAACCCAAAACGGAAAAGTCAAATTTAAATAAAATGATACTGGTGTATTTCTCCTAGATAGTGTTTATTAGCTTATTGTTTATGGGTAGAATGCATTTCGTCTCAGCAATATTCGGAACTTTAAGGGATGTTTACAGGTACCCAACACCCCAATTAAAGAATTGTAAACAACCGAAAGTCATGATCTACTGAATAAATTAGCTATATGTTTACATAAAAGTATGAAGCTAAGATCAGATATGCTTCAGTATTTTGAATGAAATATCATCAGAAGAAATATCATTAAATGTCTACCTTACACAAATATTGAATAGTTTATTGTGATTTAAAATGTATACTGACGATTAATTATTTCGCGTTGTGATAGTTTATGTTATATGCTCTATATCGTTAATGTCATTAACATTATATAGGTTGATACACATTAACTAAATATGCCATTCATTTAAACTATCTGTGTGTTAAGCGTTTTCTTCAAATGATGTAATCATAGGCAAGAGGACCATTTGTATTGAATAAACTATACTCGACTATATATCGAACCTGGTAGCCCAATCGGTAGAGCGTCGGCTCCGGTAACGGGGGGCTCCAGGTTCGACCCTGGGCCGCGACATACCAAAGTCGTTAAAATGGTAGTGGCATAGCTCCCTTGCTAACACTCAAGCAGATATAAGGGTAGTTCCACGACTGGTTGGCCCGGTGTCAGCATAATGTGACTGGATATGCTACCATGCCAGGAGTTAACGGCATCACTATACACAGTTAAGGCAGCACTATATCTGCTTTAAGTGGACGCCGTCTCCATAACTAAAAAAACAAACTACCCTATCCTTAACTATTCATCAAGCGCTACCTGCCACCCGAAAAAAAGAGAGGACATTCTACTCGGACTACCCAAGCCATCGGTAGCCTATTCTTAATTTTACAAAGCGGTTTGCTCAAATTACACTGCTTGGTCCATTTATGTCATGTTTACTTGATTCATGATCAATTTTCATTTGTCAATAATTATTTTAGGTTGTGTGACTTTATATAAACACGCAACGTTCTAGTCCTTAATAAACTGTTGAACTGGCGGACATCAGTATTTGCCAATGTATGTTTTATACATTGACATAAAGCAAACAACAAATAAAGAAGCATTGATGGCGAAATCGGTCAGGAGATAGAATGTCGACCCTAAGTCGACTTCAAGTAAGTCAATGTCCAAGGCCCATCCCAGGACTTACATATACCGGAATGGTGTAAGGGCAGTTCCACGACTGATTGGACTAAGGTCTGCATAACGTCACTGCATAAGTGTGGTGTCATTAAACTAGTCGTTTGTTTGTATCATGTCACGTGATCACGGTACTCTGTCACCGTGAGTGTAACATTACAGTTACATACCAATTCTGAATTTCAGAAATATTGTTTATTAACTTTACACCACAAACAAAATAAATAAATAATAAATATGACTGAACAACAACAAGCACGATTAGTAAAACAAGAAATGTTCTCTCCTTTTATTTTGCTTGATTTATAGGCCATTTATTAGAAGTAAGTATGTGTCATTTAGAGATTAAACTATTGCTGTGTATTTGCATCAATTCGATAAGAAAGAACAATAAAAATTAACAACAAAAACACAACAGCAACGACAACATAACAAACAATCAAAAACAAAAGACAACACGCGATTACGTTTAGCTAAAATATACAAAAGTATATATAATATGGTGGGGAAAGGTAAATGAAACTGTTTTGAATAGCATTTTGTCTTTAGAGCATCTTTAACGGTTAAAAATGTTATAATTTTTTACATATCATTCCTTCTGATGCATATATGTGATTATATTTTAGGACGAAATAACCCAAGGAGTTCCGATTGAAATTAAGGGGCTTTTCATCTGAACATTGTGGAATGGTTGTATCCGAAAATTTGCCATGATATCTGTCCCATGTTTTGGGAAATTTGGACGCAATTTCCGTATAAACTCAAACGTTTGTCTAAGTAAAGACAATTTTGATCACTTCCTTAACTGTTGAGCAGTACAATCAGTGAAACAGATCGTTCAACATGTCCATGCTTTTCAAATCTATAAATAAACACATTGGGGAGTTTCTCTATAAATAGATATCGACGTCAGCGGATAACCCGGAAGATATTATAACGTGATCTCAAAGGTAAATTGCCACGTTGTTTTCTTAGTTTAAAATAGCGTAGTGTGCAGTGTGGTTTGGATAGGAAAAACATGTCTGTAATGACGAATATGATATTATGTCTTACTTTTGCCATAGTCGTAGGATATAAATTAACAGCAATAATAATTTACTTGGTTGTTTGGTAGAAAGAAAATTTACCCCAACAGTTGGATTCGACCTTTAAAGGAACGAGTTTCACCCATAAAAGCTTACGACAGTGAACTATTCACGGCAATATTGTGCTCATTATACACCATCATTAAACTGAATCCGACCGTTTATCTACTATCAGTCTGTTATGCAACTCAAATGAATACGAGCCATTCGAATTTACGTATTTTCTGCCTCAAACCTTTACGATTTAATAAAGTGCAAATAAATATACCTTCATCAACTAATATAACCGGACCTGGTAGCGCAATATCCCAAGGTCGTTAAAATGGAAGTGGCATAGCTCCCTTGCTAACGCTCAAGCAAATATAAGGGTAGTTTCACGACTAGTTGGCCCGGTGTCAGGATAATGTGACTGGGTGTGGTATCATGCCATGTGTTCACGGCATGCTATACACAGTGAAGGCAGCACTATATCTGCCTTAAGTGGACACCGTCTCCAGATAACTAAAATAGTGTTGGTGGGACGATAAACCCAATAAACAAACAAACAAACAACTAATATATAATATATTATCAGAAATAAAGCAAGTACAATTACTGCATTTGAAAATGTGTATGCAGTACTCGGTTTCAATAACTGTTACAACAGCTATTGTTGCATGGTTAGAACTGCCCCTGTTACAACTACCCGGTTTTCTTTTTTATGTCACGTGGTTTGTATTTAACTAGATCTCATGGTTTATTTGTCAAGTTAAAACTGCAAACTCGGAGCAATAAAGAAGTATACTTTTCGTCAATCGTTTCTGGTAGTGTAAACATTACCGCGACATGTACACAAATAGTAAAGATCTATCGAAACACCACCATTTATAAAAGGAAATAAAAAAGTACAAATTTAGTTATGATAGAGACTGGGTTTAAGTGTGTCTACTGTCCATTTTAAATCGTTATAAGATGTATTGAAGCAAAATAAATATTGATTTAAAATATATCCATTTCTTGTAGTGCCAAATACGTTTAAACAGGCAGAAATTATGTCTTCAGGCTAAATGAATCTAAACGGTTTCTTTTTCACATCTAAATCTATACCTTATCTGATCAAACTTCAGATTCGCGATAATACGTCGTTTGTACAACTCATTCATCAATAGTACGATTGGCGTCTTTTTGCAAAAAGCATGAAGTATAGTTTACTTCCTTCAGTTCCCTGTGCGTCAATTTTTGCAACAAGCATGAAGTATAGTTTACTTCCTTCAGTTCCCTATGCGTCATTTTTTGCAACAAGCATGAAGTACAGTTTACTTCCTTCAGTTTCCTATGCGTCAATTTTTGCAACAAGCATGAAGTATAGTTTTTACTTCCTTCAGTTCCCTATGCGTCATGTTTTACAACAAGCATGAAGTATAGTTTTTACTTCCTTCAGTTTCCTATGCGTCATTTTTTGCAACAAGCATGAAGTACAGTTCACTTCCTTCACTTCCCTATGCGTCATTTTTTTTGCAACAAGCATGAAGTATAGTTTACTTCCTTCACTTCCCTTTGCGTCATTTTTTACAAAAAGCATGAAGTATAGTTTACTTCCTTCAGTTCCCT
This sequence comes from Sinonovacula constricta, assembly GCA_007844125.1. Taxonomy (NCBI): domain Eukaryota; kingdom Metazoa; phylum Mollusca; class Bivalvia; order Cardiida; family Solecurtidae; genus Sinonovacula; species Sinonovacula constricta. Next base: position 25,314,441 of record CM017560.1, read on the forward strand.
ATGCGTCATTTTTTGCAAAAAGCATGAAGTACAGTTTACTTCCTTCACTTCCCTTTGCGTCATTTTTTGCAAAAAGCATGAAGTATAGTTTACTTCCATCAGTTCCCTATGCGTCATTTTTTGCAAAAAGCATGAAGTATAGTTTACTTCCTTCACTTCCCTTTGCGTCATCTTTTACAAAAAGCATGAAGTATAGTTTACTTCCTTCAGTATCCTATGCGTCATTTTTTTGCAACAAGCATGAAGTACAGTTCACTTCCTTCAGTTCCCTATGCGTCATTTTTTGCAAAAAGCATGAAGTATAGTTTACTTCCTTCAGTTTCCTATGCGTCATTTTTTTAAAAAAAAAGCATGAAGTATAGTTTACTTCCTTCAGTTCCCTATGCGTCATTTTTTGCAACAAGCATGAAGTATAGTTTACTTCCTTCAGTTCCCTATGCGTCATTTTTTTGCAACAAGCATAAAGTATAGTTTATTTCCTTCAGTTCCCTATGCGTCAATTTTTGCAACAAGCATAAAGTATAGTTTACTTCCTTCACTTCCCTATGCGTCATTTTTTTTGCAAAAAGCATGAAATATAGTTTACTTCCTTCAGTTTCCTATGCGTCATCTTTTGCAAAAAGCATTTAGTATAGTTTACTTCCTTCACTTCCCTATGCGTCATTTTTTTGCAACAAGCATGAAGTATAGTTTACTTCCTTCAGATCCCTATGCGTCATTTTTTGCAACAAGCATGAAGTACAGTTCACTTCCTTCAGTTCCCTGTGCGTCATTTTTTGCAACAAGCATGAAGTATAGTTTACTTCCTTCACTTCCCTATGCGTCATTTTTTGCAACAAGCATGAAGTACAGTTCACTTCCTTCAGTTCCCTGTGCGTCATTTTTTGCAACAAGCATGAAGTATAGTTTACTTCCTTCAGTTCCCTATGCGTCATTTTTTGCAACAAGCATAAAGTATAGTTTACTTCCTTCAGTTCCCTATGCGTCATTTTTTGCAACAAGCATGAAGTATAGTTTACTTCCTTTAGTTCCCTATGCGTCATTTTTTTTGCAACAAGCATGAAGTATAGTTTACTTCCTTCAGTTCCCGATGCGTCATTTTTTGCAACAAGCATGAAGTACAGTTTACTTCCTTCGATTCCCTATGCGTCATTTTTTTGAAACAAGCATGAAGTATAGTTTACTTCCTTCAGTTCCCTATGCGTCATTTTTTTGCAACAAGCATGAAGTACAGTTTACTTCCTTCAGTTCCCTATGCGTCATTTTTTGCAACAAGCATGAAGTACAGTTTACTTCCTTCGGTTCCCTATGCGTCATTTTTTGCAACAAGCATGAAGTACAGTTCACTTCCTTCAGTTCCCTATGCGTCATTTTTTGCAACAAGCATGAAGTATAGTTTACTTCATTTAGTTCCCTATGCGTCAATTTTTGCAAAAAACATGAAGTATAGTTTACTTCCTTCAGTTCCCTATGCGTCATTTTTGCAAAAAGCATAAAGTATAGTTTGCTTCCTTCACTTCCCTATGCGTAAATTTTTGCAACAAGCATGAAGTATAGTTTACTTCCTTCAGTTCCCTATGCGTCATTTTTGTGTGCAAAAGGCATGAAGTATAGTTTACTTCCTTCACTTCCCTATGCGTCATTTTTTTTGCAACAAGCATGAAGTAAAGTTTACTTCCTTCAGTTTCCTTTTGCGTCATTTTTTGCAACAAGCATGAAAAACAGTTTACTTCCTTCAGTTCCCTATGCGTCTTTTTTTGTGCAAAAAGCATGAAGTATAGTTTACTTCCTTGACTTCCCTATGCGTCATTTTTTTGCAAAAAGCATGAAGTATAGTTTACTTCCTTCAGTTCCATATGCGTCATCTTTTGCAACAAGCATGAAGTATAGTTTACTTCTTTCAGTTCCCTATGCGTCATTTTTTAAACAAGCATGAAGTATAGTTTACTTCCTTCCGTTCCCTATGCGTCATTTTTTGAAACAAGCATGAAGTATAGTTTACTTGCTTCAGTTCCCTATGCGTCATTTTTTTTGCAACAAGCATGAAGTATAGTTTACTTCCTTCAGTTTCCTATGCGTCATTTTTTGCAACAAGCATGAACTATAGTTTACTTCCTTCAGTTCCCTATGCGCCATTTTTTTGCAACAACCATGAAGTATAGTTTACTTCCTTCAGTTTCCTATGCGTCATTTGCATACAAGTAACTGCGATCATTTCGCTTTAAAATTTAAGGAATATAAATCTACCGATATTTTCCATGGGCGCTCAAGTTTGTCAATCTGTCTTAAAAGGAAACTAACCATTATCCGATATATTTTACGTTGACAGAAGCTAAAGTTTGTCCACCTCACTTCAAAAGATAGATACGATCTTCTGGAGGATTTTGAATAAATTTTCAAACTTTCTTAGTTTATCTACCGATATATAATACGAGTGTATATGCTAAAGTTTGTCCATCTCGCTCTAAAGGTAACGTATTATTATATGCCTATACGTTTCATTTGAGTCTATGCTAAAGGTTGTCTATCTCGCTCTAAGGTTAACGTATTATTATATACCGATACGTTTCACTTGTGTCTATGCTAAAGTTTGTCTATCTCGCTCTAAAGGTACCATATTATTATCTACCGATACGTTTCACGTGTGTCCATGCTAAAGTTTGCTCTTCTCGCTTTAAAGGTGGTATCCGACAGTTTGTACTAAAATAATTTCATTATACATCTCATTATATTAGTGTTATATGAACAGATATCGTAAAATGATGTTTATTGATGTCCTACACCTGTCGGAAAAGTGAACCATCCGCTGTGACGTCGGTGTCTATTTTTAGCAGGAATCCAAAATCGTTCGAACCCACGACCTCCCGATCCGCAAGCCGACGCTCTACCATCTGAGCTATTGCGGCCGGTTTATAACCCTTGAATGTCATAAAACTAGGAGAATAAAGTGTGTTCACAATATAAATGTTAACAGTTTGCACAGGCTGATAAAATAAATGTAACAATATATTTCTCAAAAGAACGTTACATAACAATGAAGGCGGTCGTATTACACAGGTATGTGTAACTATACAATACAAACAAAAGCAAATTTAGTGTACGTGTACTTAAATGGGACTAAAGCAACTTTAACACGTCAGGACTTACAACACAGTGATGCTGTGGTAAAGATTTACAGCAATGTCAGCGTGTTTACATGAAAGCGACATGGCCACGCATTTATGGTCTGTTTTCGTCGTTTTTTTACTTCTACATACATTTATTAAGTTGTTTTTTTTTTACTTTTTAGCTATAAGTAGCTTGATAACGTATCTATATGTGGTACAATTTACCTTGAAATCTGAGCAAAAAATCAAATGCTGGTATATAGGTATCAATATCTGTCTAGTCCTTTCATCCAACTGCGCATACGCGAATGTACAAACAGTGCCAGAGCGAAGACTTCCGTGTTTGGATGTATTCCAGCTAACATGCGGTGCACCGGTGCTTCTCCCCAGACATTATTGGGATTTGGGATTTGCTTGCATTTTTGCCGATACTGTACAGCGACATTTCTATCAATATAGCACAAGGGCACTTAATAGGTGTCCAGAGACTGAACCCGGCCAGTCCATTATACTGACACCGACGAGTCAGACGTAATGCTGTCCTCTTATCCCCGAGCGTTAGGAGGGAAGCCACTACTTCCAACTTTAAAGTCTTTGGCTTGTCCCGGCCGGGGTTTGAACCCGCGACCTCCCGATCAGCAAGCCGACGCTATACCAACTGAGCTACTGCGGCCGGTAGGCATTATCGTGTGGTCTTTCTCTACAAACACCCACACTCGCGCACGAACGAACGACCAAATGAACATACTCACGAACGAACGCACACAAATAGTACAATTTTGTCAGAGTATGTACCTAACTGCAACAGGTGACGTTTCTCTGTTCTACAGTAACCAGTGCCGCCTTGAAAAATGGACCAAAGGGGAGTTGATGCTTGTGTAAGTCAAAATCAGTGTCAATGCAAAAATGTTCTATACGACTTGCATGTAATAAAATCAAAGCATTTATCTTTTATATGCAAACATTCCAAAGACTTAATTGTTAGAATAAAACTTTAACATAATAAATGTTTTTTTTTACTCTGAACATAACTGGAGGTTGCCGCCGGTGGGACGCGTCTTATCATATTTGCATTCAATAGCAAACTCGATTCAAACTCGGGACACATTGTTGTTGAAACGTTAGCTACTGACGTTTTATTACTTGTAAACAATATGTAAATGCTGCAGTCATTTCGACCGTGACAATTTTAAAGAGTAGTTTTCTTAAAGCAATGGTCATTTCGTGCATGTACACGCTACACTGTTACCACACCATCCTCGCATGTCATATTAATTTCAACCACTAAACCAATTCGGGCATAGTTTATTATTGACGCAAATCGTAATGTACATTTCCACTTGTTAGGCTTGAAACTATAAGGAGGCTTTTTCAATAGCTACAACAGTTGAAAACCGTTGCAATGCCTTTATTTCTGTCATCCTAAGTGCAACATATTTTCGGAAAGACTGCATGATAGCAATAAATCTAGTCACGGGACGTAATATTTTTTTTGCATTCTTTACTGTGTTTTTCGTGTCTAGCAAAATAATAAATATCAATTTTACCACGTAATACACAGTGGCTTTAAATTATTATTTAGTCATCTAGAAAGCTGTGACCGAAATAATAGATAATTCAATGCAAGACGAAAAATGAATGGCCCAACTTATTATGCAGTCAAGCTCTAATTTCAGTCATGTCTGCACAATATGCAGAAAATCCTTTGCAAACATGATTATTCACACGCTATCATGGAAAGGTTACCTGAATGGAGGACGCAATATGACGTTGATAATAGTTTCATTATGATCTTTATTGTAAAATAAGATTCTGTACAACTTGTAATATGAAAAGTTTATTATCCATACCGCATAAAAAATTCTTTCTCGATCAGATAAACCGGGTCGAAAGTTATACGACTGAGGCATGCATGCGCTGCATAAAACACAACAATAATACCTACTTCCATATTATAAAATATATGGGTTGTATTTATACTGCTTCATCATTGTTATTTGAAATCTTCTCTCGTAAATTGGAATGGTACTCTGACATTTTCAATTTACAGCAGACATGGGCATTTGAGAATCAACACCTCTTTAAAGTTAATTGTCCACAGTTTTTCACATTTGCTCTTTTATTTTCTTTTGTCAATACAAACCAAACTTTGTTGTACCCAAATAAATAATGGAATAATTACCTATGGTCGCTCGGTTATACGTGAACATGATGTCCTTCACAATATTTGTAGTCAGTAGCGTGGAAGAGTGGAAAGCGCCATGACGCTTGTCTGGTATTGTTAAGCCGTTAATATCTCAGCAACCATGTTTATCATCAAACGGCGCATGCGGTAAATTATGCCATACTGATACGTCTGACAAACAATGTGCTGATTTGTCTAAACGATGACTCAATGGTTTAAGTATAAAAGAAGTGCGGATCTCGTGGTTCTTTTTGCTCTATACTTAAACAAACTGTATCGAAGTCGATTTAAACTGATACGCTTGCTCAAATTGACATTATTATTGCGAAAACATTGTACAAGCATAACAATCGTCTCCACATAACATGCACGAAGATCATTAAAACGGTCACATGCATTGTGATTGTGTGGGAAGTTGTAGCCATTTCCTCGATTTTATTATTTTCTGGCAACATTTTCAGCAGTTTTCTTTGTTATTCACATTATTAAAAGGTGGTACGCGACAGTTTGCCTGTACCAAATACATGTAATATTATTTACTGTAATGGGGATTTTGGACCTGTTTTCTGTATAAACATACACATAAGTCTAAGTAAAGGGGGGAAAAGTGTTTTGAGTATAAACTATATTATTAAATAGGATAAATCGCGAAAAAAATTAACTCTAAATATTTTTGATTTCCAAATCCATATATAAGCACATAAGCACATGATCTCTGCTATATATATATATATATATATATATATATATATATATATATATATATATATATATATATATATATATATATATATATATATATATATATATATATATATATATATATATATATATATATATATATATATATATATCAGAGATCATGTACTTATATATATAATGAACACAGTCGCATACTTAAACTGTTGTCAGATTATAAACATGCTGAAAAATAGTAATCTTCAATGTTCAAATATAATCAAGTTATTGCGTAGTAGTTTAATACCCCAGCGATTGCATTTTAGCAAAGTTTTTCTTCTTTGGCCAAATAAATAGTGACAAACTGTGAATATATCTCAATGCTTGTGTTATTGTTTTTATTTATTATCAATTTTAACTCTTTACAAACGTCAAACGGGGATGATTAAGGTGAACAGATGTTGATCAGTTAACTGACTGAATGAGTGATTACATATTGTGCACACTAACGAGGAATTGTTTACACCCATGTGAATGCGTATTATCTAGTGCGGCATGTTCACACTAATGGCCTTTTCACAATGTACAAAATGCTAATGCGATAAAAAAGTAAATATTCGCCCATTTATTGTTTTTTTATTGGACGTATGTATTGGTGAAAAAAGTTTAGCAGGTACATGATCTGAGGATACAGAAAGCAGAGCACGATTTATATAGCACACATAATTAGGCAGTATTTTGAAATTATTTAAAATTATAATCGGTTGTATTGCGTTCACAGTCAATACAATACAAATAGTTGGAACTGGATTAAACCTGAAATAGTTACATGACACGAAAAACATGAGTTTAAATTAAATATCTCAATACTTGAATACTTTGAATCTCTCCGTAAAGCAAACATAATAGGTATTTACTTATGAGCTAATATACAGAGAACACTCCCAAAATGAACACCAAATTAGAATACATTTTATTATATTAACAGCGTTTGCTTGACGGTTCCGTGATTAAAACACAAATACATGAACGTATGTGGTCAATGTATGACTGTTTTCTCATCACTTGGAGAAGTTTCATAGTACAGTATATGAGAACGTACTGCTCGAATGCAATATTATTATTTAATTAATTAGAGATAAATCGCAGCAACACAATTAGGATCACGTTTGTGATATGAAGTTAATAAATGTGGAGGAAAGTCCCTAAAAAATCTGTGTAGAACCACCGTCACACCACATTTCCGATGAAAGACTTTCCCGCTTGAATGTTTAACGCCCATATCGGTTAAGGTGGTTCAATAATCAGAGAACGTCGATTGTGTCACTATATCTATGGATGTCTCTGCCCCACAAATAAGCTGACCTTGACAGACATTTATCAAGTTAAAACGTACCATTATTTTATTATTAAGGTAAAAGATGTGTAATCAATCTCATGACTATTCGTGTAATGTCGGCATTTAGCGTTTTACGATGTTACATGTTCGACCATTTACGCCAATACTCGGCCTTCCGAGAATAAAATCACCCGACTTTAGTTTTCCAATTTTATCCAATGAATCAATTAAAATTAAAGCAAAGAAAGAAAGAAGTAGATTTTTTTCACAGGCTTTTGGAGTATTTGTATTTAGAAAAGTTTACTCTAATAAAAAACAAATGATATTACTGTCATGACAATTCTTTGTTTTTTATTCGTCCAAAGTTGATAGGTATAAGATTATTTAAAGGTCAGATTTGAGGACGTCGACCTAGTTATATAAAATTCGCAAAACTCAAGTTAACTGAGGTGAAAAATTGTTAAAATTTGGAAAATAATCCGGAATACAATGCTGAATAATGTGATATATCTTTTGTCAGGATTCAATTTAGCCATGATTACACATCTAATACCTTAATTATTAACATTTTTCGAAAGTGTTAATACACCTCTACAGCTAAGGACTGGTCAGTTTAAACAGGGAATTTCAAAACCCTACTAAATGTTTTGATTGTGTATACATACATACATTATTTTTTCGGCAAGACATTCAATCCAGAACATTAGTCTTTCGCGTAATACTGAGAGAGATAATAATATTGTCACGTCGAATGATTTTGGGTATAAACACTCCAAAAGATGTAACAAGAAACATTTTGAAAAGGATGGATTTAAAAAAAAAAATACAATACAACAAAAGTCTTCATGTAATTATAGACAGCGCATGAAGAAACAATACCAGACAAATGGTTTGTATGATATCGAGTTATAAATAAAGACAGCGAACTGTATAACATTATCATATATTATTATTAAGTCCGCCTAAGTTTATAATTCATGCGCGTATTTATGCAAGGGCATACAGGAGACTGAACAGCAGTGGTAGAAATAGTGCGTGCGTGCGTGCGTGTATTTGCGGGTACGTTTGTGCATGCGCGCGTGCGTGTATGTGTGGGTGTGTTTGTGTGTGTGTGCATGCGTGTCTGTGCTGGGGCATCGGCGAATGTGTGTTTGTGTTTGTTGAATTGTGTGTGTCTTTAATTTTTAAGACTTGTCGATGTAATATTACTTTTGGATAAGAAGTTCAACATTGGGTTGAATCCTTGACTTAACTCTAGTTATAACCTGTGCATGTGCATGTATATGTTTCATGAATAAAACGAGAACGAACAACTTATTAGGCATTTCCTTAGTGAAAAATTTACAAAAATAGAAGGGTTCTGCTTTGAGCATAAGAATCACAACAATTAGAACAAACAAGTAGGAGCGTTGATAAGACACTAGTAAAAAACGTCATTGATTTTCTTCATTCAACTGTGCAGAACATTAAGAACAAATGATAACAAATACATCAATACACAGCTATTTCGTATAATGGTTCGTGTCTTTGTTTAAAATAAATGTAGGGAATATCTTCTATCGGGACTCGCTCACTTAGGCATTTCTAAGATGATTGGGTGTCCATACATCTAATAAGTTGTTATTCATGATTTACCATAACTGTACGTTAAACGTGCACATTTTAGTACACGCCTAAGGAAACGTATTAATTACCCTGGCCTTAGAGTACTCCTATCTGTGTGCAATCAATATGAGCTAAACTCTTGTTAAAAACACTCTTTGTGATTTCTTTAGAACATGTAAATGTCCCTATTCACCCCACGCAATAGCTGGTTTTTACCTTTTGCAAAACCTTTGTGCCAAAATGAAAACGCGCAACCTTATGCTTTTACACAAAAAACAATTATAACACACACAAACGCACACACACACAAAAAAAACAACAACAAAAAAAACAACAACAAACAAAAAACAGTCAAAGATATGTGCTAAAATGAAAACGTGCAACGCCATTTTTCTTTACAAAAACAAAAAACAAAACAACAATACAAACACAAAAACAAAACAAAAAAAAAACAACACACACAAAAACACAAAAAAACAAAAAACAACAACGCAAAAGAAAAGAAAAGAAAACAACACCCTCAAAGAAACGCCAAAATATATAAGTCGGCTTATGGTAAGGTTCTTCCAGTTTAAAAATATATTGATACAGGTTCAAATCTTAGAGAGGGTGTGAGTGGATTCCTTCTGTGAATTGCATCTCACCCTATTTCAGGGTGATTTATGTAAATTTTACTGCATAACCTATTATTGCTACAAGCAAGGTACCCGAGTTTGATACACAGTACACAGTTGAAACAGGGATTCTAATGTCAGTATAGGCTTATATAACTTCAATTATCCGAGTATATAAGGGTATAAACCAACCATTCCTTCAGGCACCGTATATCGTTTTAACACCATACGAAGCCATTGTGGTGACGTAATTCTACAACTTTCGATAACATTTACTAGCAACTTAGTAGAGTAATGCGATTAAGAAGAGTATTTATTAAAACATTTCTTTGAGAATAGATCTAAAAACAATTCAAACTTTTATGTGCTAATTTGTTTGTTAGTTCATTGGGTTTTTTAATACCACTAACAGTATTTCGGTTAACAGGAGATGTCCACTTGAAGCATAGTGCTGCCTTCACTGTATATAACATGCCGTGAACACCTGAGATGATACCACACCCAGTCACATTATTCTGACATCGGGTTAACCAGTCAAGGAATTGTCCTTATATTTGCTTGAGCGTTAGCAAGATGTATGCAGCTACTATTTTTACCGACTTTGGTAACTTGCGGCCTGGGATCGAACCCCTCACCCCGCCATGCCGCGTACCTGGAGCCGACGCTCTACCGATTGCCCTACTAGGTCCGCCTTCCTAATTTAAAGGAAATTTTCTAAAATTTTAGACTTAGTTTAAGTTAAGGTATCTAAAAGCTTCCTGGGGTTTGGGGTGATAACCGGTATGGTAGGTATGTTTGATTTATGTATTATTAAAACACCTGCCTTTAATGCAAGTTTATTAATATGTTTTTTTTTTTAAAAAAGAAGTTATTTTACATTAAATATATTCACTTATACAATATGTTATTTACCTAACTTCTTACTATATAAATTTAAACTATATATTACTCATTATTGATACTCCGTCTTGAAAGGTATCAATAGAGCTTGCAAAATGTTATTTAATTAAATTTATTTCACCAATCTTGAATATTAAATGAAGTATAGCAACATCAAATATGTTAACTACATATAAGGGTAGAAATAGTTAACTTAAATAATAAAATTATTGACAACAAACTGTATAACAGTTAATATGGCATTTATATAGTGTATAGTCGTCCTTGGGTCTGGTATCTTTTTTATCATGCGTTTTGCCTGCTTACGTATTAAATATTTATGAAGGTAAAAACGTTTGTTCTCGTCATTGGTTACTTTAATTAAATGCATTTGAACGCTACAGTTGTCCATACAAATATGCAAGGTAAGTTGAAATGAATGAACATTTATTTAATTTCATGCATAACTATGCGCTCACCGAGCCATAGCACCTTTCAGAAAATTCAAATTACGTGAGCAATTTAGTCGATGGAAATTACTCGTAATAGCACATAGCTTGTTTTCATAAGGGTATATCCAAAAATAATCCAAGATAAACATCTTGACATCGAAACCGTTAGGCCAGGTGCGGATCGATGAATTTACATAAGAGGTGTGTGTGCGCGCGTGTGTGTGGAAGTGGGTGGGGCTGCGTGCGTTAATTTATTTGTTTTAAATGTTAGTCAAGCGAACAGTCTATGTTTTAACTTTTTGATACAAGCATTTCATTTTGACCCGGTAAATACCACTTACAGTATTATATGTAAAAGAATCAATAATTGAATTATGTTTCAACATTTCCTATGGTGAGAAAAATATTGAAAAGTTGACAAATTACTTTGCCAAACTTCAATAAGTAGTTGTCTTTTGATTGTTAGTACAGAGTCACAAACAGACATTTAAGGTCTGGAAAGTTTTATTATAGCCAGATATACGGCCGATATACGGCCTATTTTTTCTCTAAGCTCAGCCAAATTAACAAAAATATTTGCGCGTAATAAGGTACGCTTATTTTATAATCTATCGAAAGATTCTTGGAAGCACGTGATCACAATTGCGTGGTTTAAGAAATATAGCCCTGTGTTATTTTACATATTTATCTGATTATCGGTCAGTATGTCAGCTTCAACATCTATTTTTAGGCGAAATAAAATTCTAAAATTGATTATTTCACATATTATAAGTAGGCCCACCGTTGACTAAATGAAATAAAACATTTTAACTGAGTGAAATAAAATACGATTATATAATTATGCACTGGAATAGACAACATTTCTTCTTGTTTACTTTATTTTAAATCACATGTTAAGAATACTTTGACCGGCCGCAATAGCTCAGCGTCGGCTTGCGGATCGGGAGGTCATGGGTTCGAACCCCGACCGGGTCAAACCAAAGACTTAAAAGTTTGTTGTAGTGGCTTTCCTCCTAACGCTCGGGGCTAATAGGACAGCATTACGCCTGACTCGTCGGTGTCAGTATAATGGACCGGCCTGGTTCAGTCCCTGGGCACCTCATAAGTACCCCTGTGCTATAATGAGCTAAAATGCCGGATAATCCCCAATCCCTAAGGATTCTTTGTAATGAGAAAATAGAAGTCAATAATGACCTGCATTGGGACCCATAATGAAATGCTTACTCATCATTGCAAAAAGGCTGATCTACGCTGCAGAGATAGCTACTTTAAACTAAGAAAATCACGTGACAACATACTATTGACATCACGCATCACGTTATATCATCACCCGTTAGTCCGCTCTGACCTTATTATATATTTTTGCAGAGATCACTGCCGTATTTATATATAGATTCGGAAATAATAAGCATTTAGTGTGATTTCTGTCGCTATATGTACAATCAAACCATAAAGGTAGTGTTAAAATCGTCTTTATTTAGACTTAAGAGTTTATGCGGAAAGTATGCCTAAATTCCCCAAAACAGTGAGAAAAAAATATTGTTAAATGCATTTGATAAAGGCAAACTGTCGGAAACCGCTTTTTAACTTTATTCGGAGCATAATAAGGACTCTGAGATGTAAGAACTAAACCAAACTAGCATCTACCAGTGTTGTAATGTTTCGTTCATAACACGAGCTCACAATAGTCACTTTGTACTGAAGGTATGTGTTTCGAAATTTAATAACAGTAAACTTTTAACAGTTCATGAACAAGGTACAAAATTAAGTCAGGCGGATTTCAAATAAAATATTGCTTTAATTGTCTACATAGAAGAAACATGAGGAAGACACCCAGCGACCATTTAATGCAGCAGAGCAAACAATGACAACTAAATTGCCCTTTATAGTTGTCTAGACAATGTGGGCATGACCAGAGGGCAGTGCGCCATTAACAATGCGATGGTAACAATGGACTTTTGAAAATCAGCACAGGAATTTAGTAATTTACAGAACAGTAAATACCTATATCTAATAAATAGATACTGTTGTAGCTGGTATCCGACTGTTTTACTATATCAACTGCATGTACATTTAACTATAATAACACGTTTTGGTCAATTTGAGCATAATTTCAGTGTAAACTCGTATTTTTAACTACCTACAGACGATCTTGAACACAATATGAATAGTAAGACAGTACGCTTCTTGATTTTTTTATAGATTCTCATTCTTGCCGAATCTATAAATAATCATAAATGAGATTTCTCAAAATTGATATCGACGTCAGGCGTATTGCCCGAGTGCTGACATAATGCGATCTCAAAAAGTATATTGTCACGTTTTTATTTGGTTTGAAAATAGCTAAAAGTGTAGCGAGACTGCGAGTGGACACACGTATTTGTAATAACAAGTGCTTCACTTTTCACATATTGGACCCCAACAAACAGCATTTCGCGGGATATTCTTCTGACAACAATAATTAATGAGTAAAATGGTATAAGTATAAAGTGTCGGACACGACTTTTTAACAAGAACGCATAAATGGTCCGATTATCAGCGCAAATTACTTGTTTGCGTGCAAACAATTATTTTTTTCAAAAGACTTTGCAATATTTCTGTTGAAGTTATCCCAAAACGCTTTAACGTGTTTCAGACTATTGTAACCGCGAGAGGTTCAAACCTTGCACACAATAAAAGTACTCATGCATCCAAGCAATCATCGAATGACAATTATAAAAAACGCATTCATTTGTCAAAAAGAAACTATGGAAAATATGTTTTTTATGTTCTGTTCGTAAACTTCAATACATCACTCACCAGACAAAAATGTTAAAAGAAAAAATATCTTTAAGGAATTGCACATCCCCGCTTTTTGGGAATATCATGTTTAAATATGGAGTTGCAGTATTGCTGGCTTGTGTCAAAACATAGTTCTGACTTGTATAAACTGAAAGGTAAAACTTCCACTCCGGCGAATCGTACCTGCAAACAGTGAGTTAGTAATGGTGCTAGGCTTTCATTACTTGTCTTGTATTACTTGTAGTCAATTTAATAGAAATCAATCTGAAGTTTTGCAGCAATAACAAAGTCAAAAAATTAAAAGAGATGCTTTTAAGTTCATTTTGCTTTGCCATTTTCTGCAATGGAAATTTTTAATGCCTAGTGCTTAAACAATCGGATTGTTGGAAGATTTTAAATTTGTTTAAAATATATAATGATTTTTCTTTAAACATATTACACAATAATTTAATATCTATCTCAGTTTCAACCAAATTAATGCAACCCCTTATATTAAAATATTTTTTATTAAACACCTTTACTTATATTTTCCTTTATCAGAGGTTTAAAAGGCAACAACTCTCCATATCTTCTTTATATAATTTTTTTTCTTTAACATATTACCAGTAAAAGAAATATTTTCGAAGACCCTAAATCTTTGACATATTACATATCAATATTCAAACGAGTGTACCGGATGTTTGACAAAAAACGCTGCACGAAAGTAATCATGAAGCAAAACAGTTCGGCAAGGTGACAAAGACATGAAAATCATGTTTGAAATGATCTGGTCTGTTTGACTGAGTACGAGTTCTACTCAACTAGGACGGGTTGTGTGATTTTCAGTCATATAAAATACACTAGACAGGTAAGGCATGCTTTGCTGTGGAGATCACATGAATACAGCATGTCTTCTGAACTATAATTAGGTTATTTTTGTTTGTTGATTTGGTTTAACTTCATTACAAAATCTTCCAGTTCGGTGTTCGACAACGTTCACCTTGGGCGGATATAGTGCTGCCTTAGACGTGATAACACGCTACATCACGCATTCGCATTGTCATAATACCAGACAAACCAATGTGAAATTTACACCACATCCTTACACCACGTCTATAATAAACACGACGGTTTGTCTCGGCCTAGGATGGTCCTCGGAACCGTTGGGAGTTACCACACACCCTCCAGAGTATAAAGAATTGGTTCTACTGCATCAGTTAAATGTCTTAAAGCATACAGACCCAGTTATTCTTTGATAATGTACTTTAGCCATTGAAATAAATGATATTGACAAATAAAATACATCGAACGAGGAAACAAAGATATGCAAACAAAAGCAACCCTTTCATTTCCGTAACTATGGATGGCAGTTACTAATTGAACGCAAGCACGTTAAACAATAATCGCATTCAGTTGCCAAAATAATATTGCCTTCTCTAATCCATTTCTTTCATAGGATATAAAAATACACGCAAGCTTAACGACGTGTTTTGTTATACAGTTGTAGCATATAAATGCGCTTAAATATGTTTCGATTTGCCAGAAATTAATAATTAATCAGTTTTAACCACGTTAAATCAGTTTACAATGCAAAATATATTATTTTGTTTAGGATACAACATTAGACAATAGAAATAAATAACTGCCACCGCAATTCACTGATATGTTGTTTAATTAATTGGATAAATAATTGATTAACACATTGTTATGTGTTATTGTGCTAACCTGTCAGAAATCTTTAGTTTCACATCGTGTCATTACCTAGGATTTATGTGGTTTTGTGTGTGTGTGTGTGTTTTTTATTCATCGCAGTGACACAATTATGATTAGTGTAGCGATATCCAGAGATTATTTGTGGAAGACGACCCCAGACGACCCCAGACAAATCAATGTAGAACCACTAATTTAATGAATGCGTCTCTATTAATCAAATCAGTGTACTTTTGATTACATTCGTATACACATGACGTATATGACAGCATCAAAGGTATATTACGGTCATAATATGAGAGGCACAACTGACTTTTTGTTATATCGAGGCTCTTTGCATTACTTGTGAGCCTAATCAGCGTCTAGTTTATGATTGCATAAAGACAAAAAATCTTTCGAAGCGCAGCACGATCACTTACAATCGAGTGATCGAGGTAATATTTTATTCTCTTCTAAATTGTGGCTCAACGAAGTTTGCTTTTAAATAAACAATAAAAATGCCAACGTAACAAAATATGACAAAAATCGCTTTAACAGTGAAAACATCAATTTTGCAGAAATTAGCAAATAGTGTAAAATTCGATAAGACATCTGTGTGTAGCTGCCGAACAAAGACCTGAACAATTTGCTTTGGGTTTATAACAACATGTTAAAGATTAAATTATTGGTAAATAACAAATATAAACACACCAGTGATGGCCTCTTCATGTATGAAGATTGCCGTTATGTAAAAAGTAAATTTTTAACAAAGCAGCATATGTTTATTTACTAATATGAGTATTTTGAAGTCGAATCGCCTTAAGTAATTTCATTCTTTAGACTGGCAAAATGATCCCTCTTGAACAAGGCGCATTTGTTATCTTATCAACAATGCTGCATTCAGTGGGGATGGCACTATGACAGCAAGGATATCCTTTAAAACTAATAGACTGCCAAGACTGAATTGACTAGGCACCTAAAAATAATTGTAGATCCATATTAGCATTAAGCTGCCTGATCAGGATCTGCACTAATTGCTGCTGAATATCTTTTAAAGTCTGTATTCATGTTTATTTGTAGTTGTTAGCAACTAAAGACACAAAAACCAGAAAATTATGCGAAATCAAGTTGCCAACTTGCACACGTTAACAAGTGATAGTGAAAGATAATCATTAGCCAGAAGTGACTTTAAATATCATAATATGAATTTCCCAGAATGCATTTTGAAAAGTTACACATGGTAGTTTTCAAATTTCCCATATTCAACCAGATTTATTCAACAAATAATGCACGTTCGATAGCGTACGTTCTTGTATGTAAAGAATACAAATTCAACTTATCAAGGGGAACCACTTTGTAAATAAAAGAAATAAAAACCCTACACGATTATCGCCCTATCAAATAAGAACGTCATAGTTATGATGACGTCATTGTTAGATAAAAATCACATGTAGACACTGTTGTACACACTACAGTACTGAAAATCACGAAATTGACAATTTTCCCGTTTCCACTCCGTTTCGTTTCCATTTCAGTTGGAAGCGTTTGCCGCTCCGTTTCCATTCCGCTTCCGTTGCGTTTCCGTTTCGTTTTATTCGCTTCCAGCGCTGCATTTCAAACGCTTCCAGCGTTTCTATCGTTTCTTCCGTTTCTACCGTTTCAAGCGTTCCGTTTCGCTCCGTTCCGATTTTGACTAAAAATTTCGTTTAATAAATTTCTAAAGGTAAAGTACTTCCGGTGTGTTTGCAAAATGACGAAAGAAGTAAACATTCTAGGGAGAGGCAAAAGTCTTCCATCACATATAAAGGAATCGGCAGTAGATTGTTTGCGACGAGGATATTCAGTGTCAGTCACCCGGAGGGAAATTGCAGACAAAAATACCCTTAACAACCAGCACCTGCAAATAATCCTCAAAATTCAGGGAGTGCAGTATTGAGAAGATGCCTACCTACTTGTCTTCGCCAGACGTCATATCCCGGAATAAACAAACAAGAAATAACTTTCAAATATGGTCCACACACACCCAGTATCCTAAAAAGTTACTTCTCTGTGACGTGTTAATCCGCAAAAAAAGCGTAATGGTGATCCGACCTTAAAATAAGACGATATCACACACATTTTTTTTTAAAAATTGCCCCCGGACGTTTGCCCCCCGCCCCTATAAGTGCAGACCGGACGTTTGCCCCTCTCCCCTTCAAATAAAAAGGTCCTTCAAATAAAAAGGCCCAGCGTTTACCCCCATCCCCACTGCCAAAATAAAAAGGCGAATGTTTGCCCCTTTCCGATATTTGTTATATGGCAGACTTTAGATTTAACGTCTCGCTGATAGTAACGTGTAATATCCAATAATTTTAGATAAGTATTACTCACTACAGTCACATTTCATGGTTAAAATGAGTATCTCATATAAACATGAACATGTTGTTTTGTCGAAAACAGGCACATACATAAAGTCTCATAGAACAAACAACTTTCTTAGAAACAATTGTTGTGTTTTCGGTTTGCACATATTAGCGCCAATTAACGGCTGTTAACAACATTGTTCACGCACTTATAACATGAAGTCGCTAATTATATCAATGTGATTTTAATTTCTCCAAGGTTGTAACAAATAAATGCGGTGAACAAATAAATCATTAGATGCGGTGTAATGTCTTTCTGGAGAGGAGGGCTCTCTGGCTAACACTGCAACATCAAAGAATATTCTGGGAAACAATCGCCGGTCACTATCATTTGAAGTCGCCGAAAAGATTTTTTTTTTGTTTCAAATTGACCGACCTATTATTTCTCTCAATACTGTGCAACATGATATCGATCGATAATTGTCTTCAAGCTGCCATTTAGAAGAGAGAGAGGGTGTGAACGCTGGGTACTGTTTAGGGATTAAAAATGGTAAGTACGCGTGAACGGCGTGTGCTATGAAAAAATATGCAACGTTATTGACGATTTACCTTCGCGGCATAAATATAAGTTCTAAAGGAATAATAGTGGAGGGAGGAAACTGTACTATGTAGTAATATTTCAGACTGCGCATGTTTTTACTTATATAAATGTCCTTACAAAAACTTTTTAGTCCTTTGAATGATCATAAACACTTTTATAAAGGTATTATTTATATTTAAGGTATGGATTAACTACAAAAGAATAGGCGAGCCATTGAAATAATACATTTGCAATAAACACGAGATGAAAATATACATTAGACTGTGTTCCTTGATGTGTCTTCTCTTGATAACATTATTTACAAAAAAAACACGACAATTAATGTAGTATTTACTATAAGAAATCCCCAATCCCCACATCCACGTTTCCTCTTCTTAAACTAAAAAATAGTAGGTGGGGAAAGGGTGCACCATTGTGGGTACTACTAAAAATAGCGTTTGGTCCTTTTATGAGTCAAAAAAGATATCGTGCACCTTAGTGTTTTGTCCTTTTTGTTGTCCTCGCGTAAGTCAATGCATATTGCTCTTTAAAAGGTGAAGGTCATAAACCACGCGAATGCCATAAGGTGACATTTTCAAACACAGCTGCATAGAGGATGCATGTGTTCTTGCGAAGTGAAAAAGACGCCAAAAACACGGTCACACTTCCTGTCCACTAGACAAACAAGGTGTCATAAAACTGCCAATTAGCTTAATTAGTTGGAGTGTCCGCTCATGTCTTAAAATTAGGGATTCAATTAGAGTAGAACTTTATGATGGCATGAACCCTACCCACGCGCATGGAGAAACATAATATCAATTTACAAAACGATATATTTTAAATTAATATATTTCTATCTTTAAATGGGTACAAAAATTAAGTACCCGGTAGGGCCCTTATTAGACCACATTTTGGCATAGAACATTCAAGACATGAATGGGAAAATGAGCCGTAGCCAGGCCTCATTCAAATAGTTGCAAGTCAAGTAAAGTCAAAAGTTGTATGCAGATTCTTAATCGCGGTCCACGAATTCCGATTAATCCTATATATGTAACAGCGCATTATGGGAACTATGCATTTAGAAATAGGAATTTTGATACTTTTGTCCAAGTTTACAACATTGTTCATTATAAGATATATAACAATTAAGATTAGAAGCAGAAGAAACTTTGCTTGACAAAGAGGCAAGATAAAATAAAATACATATCCATACCCCTGTAACTAAAGTAATGATGATGTAAATGACGGTGCTGCTGCTGCTACTGCTGCTTCTGCAGATAATGATGACGGTGATACCGATGCTGTTTATGATTATAATGTAAATGGTAATAACGGTTACGGTGATGCTCATGCTCATGACGATTATGATGTAGATCGTGATGCCGGTGATGCTGCTTTGATTAGATGATGATTAGTGGTGATTATATAAGTAATATGGGATCCTGATGATGATCATGTGTGATCAGGTGAATTTAATGGCGGTAATGATTATTATGTCTTTAATATTTATCGTGATGTAAGTTTTTATCACGGTTGTTTCATTTAACTGTCAATCGATGATTGTATACGTGCACTATTTGGCAATCTATGGTTATTCAGACGTTGAACTTTAGGATCATACTTGTCATTGGCTCTGAGTGCCGGGGAGGATGTTATTGGTTCTTGATTGGGTCACACCTTGCAATAATACATAGCATTGTTTGTTTGTTTTATGTGTAGTTGTTTTATGTTTTTTGTGTTATATGAGATGTGTTACCTTCTTTTGGTTGAGGTTTAATTTCATTAAGTAACTTTATTTTGTACCACGCAATGCATTCTTTGTAAATGAAACATACTTTAAGCAAGTATGTTCACACAAAAATGATTGGCGTAGTTGATCCGTGAACGGACCATGCAGCTACAAAGTAATTAGCGAAAATTCAAACTCGGGAAATGCTGCGACATTGCGCGCGCATACGTGTAATGACAGCTGTGTACACACTATCTTCATATGCCAAACAATGAAGACTAAGAATGTCGATCCAAGGCGGATGTTAAGCTATTCATTGGAATTAATTAAAACATCAGTTTCGACAGAAACGCAATATTATAGTTAAATTGCGTGTTTTATCGTGCGGAGTGATTTTAGTGCAGTTTCTGTTTTAACGGTACACGATGACTTGGACAACTCGTGCGGTTTCGGAACTGTAATGTACAAGTTTGATAAATACGATTTTTTGATAATAATTTATGTTATTTCTTTCTGCAGAGTACATATAAAAGCGCGTTTGTGTTGATAAATTGAAGCCAGTTATTGTGTTCGTTTAAATTTATTTCGTACCAAGAAACGGTTGAAATGTTACTATAAATAATCGGGTGACCTAGAAACGTTTGAAGCGGTAGTGAAAATAACTCTACCGTTACGAGCATTCCGATTTTTCCGTTTATACCGTTTACACCGTTTCAAGCGTTTGTAGCGCTCCGTTGCATTTCCATTTCCACTCCGTTCCGTTTCCGTTTCAACAGGAAACGAAAAACGTTTCATTTCCATTTCCACTCCGTTCCGTTTGTCAATTTCATGATTTTCAGTACTGTAGTTATATATTTCTTATGGCTGCGTTGAGTGAAGGCTTTTTTTGAAAAGATACTAGGATATGGACCTACCAAGACTTGTTTCACTTATGTAAATATAACTTTATTACCCTTATAATACCCTTATACATCTAGGATTATTTATGTAATATGGTTAATGTCGGCCCGGCTGGAAAGGTTGGGAGGGGTAATTACGAATAACGATGTTGGTCGTTTGACATAATTATTTTGTTGATGCTGATGTTCATATGTTGTGATTTGCCTTTGTTATAAAATAACACATCTTCTTAAAATAGTAATGTTAAAATGAAGTAATATTCGTACAAACTGTATCCAAATAGATAATCGGTTCCGAGTAGATTCGAACAAGTCAACTGCCAAATAATAAAATAACAAGTAGTCGAATTTTACGGCGTAAGAAATATATCGGGGACATGTCGGTATCGTTTCTTAAGCCTAAGTTAAGCCCAAGTCACAATTTTCATACTAACAAAAATTAGCTTATTTATGAAATTTCAATGTGATTTTCATCCGAACGTAGCAAAGTTAAGGTTTCATGCAAAAAATAGACATGTAGCTAAATACATAATAAAGATATTGTAGACTGAAATCCATGACAATACTTTCTTAATAAACTTAGAAAAGTACGTGACAACTTACTTTTGAGATCACGTTTTATCGTCACCTGGGACGTCCGCTCTGACGTCGATATCTATTTTTAGCAAAAACCACTATCGCGCTTGTTTATATTTTGGAAGATTGATCATGAAGGGTGATATTTTCGCGAATTGTTCTAAATCCGCTTTACTTAGACTAAATTATTAGTTTATGCAGAAATTATGCCTCTTATTCCTCAAAGCAGTGCTAAGTTAATGTAACTTATATTGGATAAAGGCAAGCTACCGTATACCACGTTTAAAGTATTTTTTAAAGGAACTGCCATAGTTAAAGTGTAAAAACTTAGTTTCCTTATGCATTTTGCGACTAAAGGCTGACCTAATTCCAAACACAGTCACACAACTCACACCATCCTCATCTCACACGTCAATTAGACTTGGTGCTGACCTTATAAAATGAGCACATATGCGGTATTTGAGTAGAACTGTTCTTAAAGACATTGGCAATGTGAAATGTGTCAACACCATGGCCTTATCCGGGTACACAGTAGGAAGTTCATGGATTGGTTTAAAGTGGTGGGATGAGGACCGGCTATCCGTCTGGGCAGAGCCTCAAGCTGCAGTGGTCTCAGAGAAGGATTGGGTATTAAAGTCTTGTTTACCAATTGCAGTCCATGTGCATCTAGTGTGACTAATTGCTTTATGGCTGTGCTATCCATGTAACTTACTGGTTTACGAAATGTCTCATGGTGTTTCTTCTTTGTTTGTTTGGCGGAGGCTGGACTCTCTACAAAAGGCAACTTTTATGACTTTTTAGTCTTTGGTCCCAAGGGACCTAACCCGGATAATCCCAACCATCGAGCATGATTTACTCTATTTTTTGAAGGAATGTATTTGTTGGCTTCTGTGTGTGTGCGTGGTTATTGTCACATTCTTCATATAAACATATTAACAGTTTTAATATGGTTTTGCTTATTTTCAGCATATTGACTATCAAGTATTACTCACTGGATAACGTATTCTGCAATATATGATTTTTTTGTGACAGTCTGATACACCTTAAATAATAAATATGAGGAATATTTCATAATATTTCTGGAGTTAACATTTACTTAATATCAACCCACAAGGCAACAACAACAACAGAACACAATTCATTTTATCAATTAAAGTAATGTCCCCTCAACGAAGCAACTTGAGGACTGTATCTGCACCAAGTGGACACTTCAAATTGTACATTCAGTTTATTGTGAAAAAGTCCAAATGAACGAAAATCATTCAAATTAGAAGTAACCACGACTCTTTCTTTACAACATGCCGAAGTGAATAGACAGATAATTTAGTCAAACAAGGCCATTCAGAACTTGCATCAAATATGTAGTATGCGCTTTGATCTTTTCCAATAAGGAAAAAGTTTCCTTTGTTGTTTGATCACTGAAAATCATTGATACGTATATTTGAGAACATTTCTGTTTAAACATACATATTACTGGATTGTATTTCCGTTGTCAAATGTTTCTCTAGACGCATTCACGCCCATAGTCAACAAAGTCCATTCTATTGGGTTGAATAAGAAGTCACTATAACATGTTCATTCAAGGTCACAATGCAAACAGGTATAGAAATATCTATCGCGCTATTGGCACAAGACAGAAACTGTTAATGCCAAAGGAAGTAGTATTTCGGTCAATTCAACACGGATTCAGACAATTTCTCTATGTTCGAATTTGAAGAAAATGCATTTTTTTTACACTTGTAGATATGTTCTATGTCAGCAATATTCTTATTTCATGGTTAATTTATATATTATTACAAACATGCTCAAACAGTATAACTTATTACTCATCTTAAGCCATCCAATATAAGATGATGTGATTGCAGTCTAAATCTAGTTCAATAGCTAAAAATAGACACATTTATAACTTTATTCAGTTTATCTCGAATACTAACTTTAAAGGAAATAATACAACGCACCATCTTCTGCCCGTTCTGGACAAATTCTGAAATAAAAAAGAAACATCAACATCCAATGTATTAGTATAATACATCGGATTTTTGGTGCTTCTACATCTTTAAACTGTAGCTCGTGTTAACTTACAGAAACTTATGTTGTTAAATAGAAATAACGCAATCAAAAAATTAAAATAACAAATGTTGAACAATACATTGAATGATGTCATACGATTCTACAGTTAAACACGTCATGGCTACAATACACACAGAAAATGTTCGTTCCGCGCGGTTTCTAGCATGATTGCAGTAATGACGTATACACACGTATACATTGTACATGTCTTAGTTTGTATCATATAATCTGCGTTATCCTGTCTGTGTTTACATCATTTAATCAAAGCACTGATAAGCTCTGCTTGGTGGTGTAAGTTTTTTAACTCGATTTAAAGTATACAAAAATGGTCACGTTAAATTATTCCGTGGTACATCGATTGTGCAACGAATTGGAAAGCAGGCAAGTCTTCAGCTGCAAAACAACTCTCTTATAAATAGTTAATGCATTGGGAAAAAGTAACAACACAGTTTTTACACCCCTGTGATCTGAATCTTAATTCCGATTGTAAGCCAGGTATACAGTCGTAGAAGGCAGTGAGATCCCGAGCGAGATAGAGCAAATATCTCGGCCTATGTGTAAATCTTTTGTGTAAATCGAAATTCGCAAGAGCGCGCCCAAAAAAATTAGACGTACATTTTAAGTGATCTCTCTCTCTCTCTCTCTCTCTCTCTCTCTCTCTCTCTCTCTCTCTCTCTCTCTCTCTCTCTCTCTCTCTCTCTGTTTCTCTCTCTCTCTCTCTCGCTCGCTCGCTCGCTCGCTCTCTCTCTCTCTCGCTCGCTCGCTCGCTCTTTCTGCCACTCTTTTGCCATTTAGCAACGTGTTGAGTCAACAGATTGTGTATCAAGGTCTTTGGATTTGGCTGCCATCTAGCCTGGGCTACTTTCCCCCATATAACCTTAAAGTAAAAAAGCCGAGGTGTTTCGAATGAACATACATACATACATTAGATCTGACGAGGGTGAAGCAGCCCTTAAAAATACCACACGTTTACCTCCTATTTTGTATTGTTAATCAGTTTGGAGAAAGCACATGATCTAACAACTAATCCTAGTCGGACAAAAATAGTTCCGACTATTTTCAAAATATAATCTAAAACGAAAGGCAGTCACACAGATAAAATCCCTTTGCAGTATAAAACCATCAAATGTTCACAATAATATACCCAGTCTGGTAGACTAGATCTAAATGTGACTATAAGATGCAACACAAAATTAACTACTTTATACTAAACTACCATTTACAGCGCGTAGAAATAAGCATCCGGTAAAACGTGGCACGTGTTAGATAACCAACACGGGGCAATAGAGACCTATTCTCCAAGTCTTGGTCCGCGACTCTTAATCACGTGTCTACCACCTTGAACACGGAGTTGTATAGTTTTAGGGGCTGCTGGTTTTCATTTTTCAAAATGTGACTACTTTTCCGAAGCAGCGGTGAATACCTTAGTGCTTGGAATCCTTTCCATAGAGATGTTATAATGATTTTATTTTATTTTTGGAAAAAAGAAGATTATCCATGATAAGACAATCGGAAACTGTTTACTAAATTTGTTTGTATTGCGTAGCTCTTTTATTAGAAAGTTTACTAGGATGGAATGAAGCTTCCAAGACATACACAAATTTGACAAAATGTACATATGCCTTTATTATATATACCAGTTTATATTTTGTTGAATTTATATTTAACGTTGATATCGGCTCTAATTAGGAGGATGGGAGGTGTAATTAAAATTATCAATGTTTATACACTGTTGTTCCTTTTCCGGCCGTTTACATGTACCACAAAAAAGTCTCTAGTTTGAATTAAATAAGCAATCTATTGAACCAACAACTATTAAAACCTAAATTGTCGTTAACACTTATACCCGACGTGAGAATAAATATGTTTAAACTAAACCCAACGTTATTTAAATAATCTCTGCTTGAATTAACATAGACTGTCTGCACAATCCAAAATCTTCTCATAACTTTGACCCTTCTGAATGCTAAGTGCCATTCTTTACAGTAAGCGCAACGATTGTATTGATATTTTGAATTAATTATAATCCACATTTCCCTGTAAAAGTTATTGTGAAAATGCCAAAGCTATTTCCTTACTTTGAATAAGTCCAGTTTAGGGGCCGGTTGACAATTGACTACGGCCACGTTTACTATCTTGACAGGGCTCATCGCAATTACAAAAAATGTAAATCTTCAACCAAATTTCCTAAAAAGTCTTTTTAATTTTATTTGTCATTTCAATTTTCACATGCCACTGTAAAGCAATGTACATGGCCCAATATTTTTAGTTATAGTGTTTAACATTTTAAGATCTCTCTCACTGACCGCTGAAATGTTCCGTGGTTATAAGAGGAGATACATGTATTGTGAACAGATAAGGGGTATACTATGGTTATGGGAATGCAACAGGGTTAATCCTACACTTTTTTAAACAATACCTATTGCCAAAGCAGTATTTATTAGAAATAAGAAATAAGAAAAAAATCAATTTACCATTTTAATTGAAATTCACAATTTGTTTCGTGTTGCGAATTCTTTTTTTCACAATTTGCATGCAAAAAGTCACAATTTGGCTGGAATCACGCCCGTATACTAAATGCTGAAAAGAAAATGGAAGATTCACATAAAAGGCTTAACAAGGACTATTATATTTGTGTTTATAAAATGATTTAATTGATACAACTGGATCTAACATTGGGAGGTCTTATTACAAGTGCTAAAACCCAGATTATATTGAGTAATTTCTTCAATATTTAGATAACGGTTAGTATTTTAACTAAATAAAAACAGGCATCACAGAAAAGTTGATTAGATTCAGATGAACTTCTGAATATGAATAGGCCAAAATGTCTTTTATTTGCCAAAACTGACAGACCAGTTTTAAATAGAAATGATGACTTAAAATAAAACAGAACAAAATAATTTCAGATGACGAAAGGAAGATGGACGAACGGAGGATCAGCATTTGTACTGACAATGCTTGTTCTGACGTTCAGAATACCAACTTCAACTGCTTCGACACAAACTACGATCACAACGACACCAAAACCTACCACAACCACTCCAACAACGATCACTACCGCACCAATAACTACGACAACGAAACCAACAACAACCACAACAAGTCCAACTACTACCACAACGACACCAACTACTAGCACAACCACTCCAACTACTACCACAACAACACAAACTACTACTACAAAAACGCCTACTATTACGACAACTACACCAACTACGACGACTACTACACCAACTACTACCACAACGACCCAAATTACTACCACAACCACTCCAACTACTACCACAACGACCCCAACTACTACCACAACGACCCCAACTACTACCACAACCACTCCAACTACTACCACAACGACTCCAACTACTACCACAACCACTCCAACCACTACCACTACAACTCCAACTACTACCACAACGACACCAACTACGACCACAACCACTCCAACTACTACCACAATGACACCAACTACTAGCACAACCACTCCAACTACTACCACAACAACACCAACAACTACAACAACGCCTACTACTACACCAACTACAACGACTAGGATCCCAACTACGACCACCACCACTCCAACAACTACCAGTACAACTCCAACTACTACTACAACAACGCCTACTACTACGACAACTACACCAACTACGACGACTACGACACCTTCTACTACAACCA
Organism: Sinonovacula constricta; assembly: GCA_007844125.1. Classification (NCBI taxonomy): domain Eukaryota; kingdom Metazoa; phylum Mollusca; class Bivalvia; order Cardiida; family Solecurtidae; genus Sinonovacula; species Sinonovacula constricta. The sequence goes on from CM017560.1 coordinate 25,341,623, forward strand.
CCACTCCAACCACTACCACTACAACTCCAACTACTACCACAACGACACCCACTACGACCACAAACACTCCAACTACTACCGTAACGACACCAACTACAAGCACAACCACTCCAACTACTACCACAACGACACCAACTACTAGCACAACCACTCCAACTACTACCACAACGACACCAACTACTAGCACAACCACTCCAACTACTACCACAACAACACCAACTACTACAACAACGCCTACTACAACCACAACTACGCCAACTACGACGACTACGACCCCAACTACGACCACCACCACTCCAAAAACTACCAGTACAACTCCAACTACTACGACAACAACGCCTACTACTACGACAACTACACCAACTACAACGACTACGACACCTACTACTACAACCACCACTCCAACTACTACCACAACAACACCAACTACTACTACAACAACGCCTACTACTACGACAACTACACCAACTACGACAACTACTACAGCAACTACTACCACAACCACTCCAACCACTACCACTACAACTCCAACTACTACCACAACGACACCAACTACGACCACAACCACTCCATCTACTACCACAACGACACCAACTACTACCACAACAACACCAACTACTACAACAACGCCTACTACTACGACAACTACACCAACTACGACGACTACGACCCCAACTACGACCACCACCACTCCAACAACTACCAGTACAACTCCAACTACTACTACAACAACGCCTACTACTACGACAACTACACCAACTACGACGACTACGACACCTTCTACTACAACCACCACTCCAACCACTACCACTACAACTCCAACTACTACCACAACGACACCCACTACGACCACAACCACTCCAACTACCACAACGACACCAACTACTAGCACAACAACTCCAACTACTACCACAACAACTCCAACTACTACGACAACAACGCCTCCTTCTACGACAACTACACAAACTACGACGACTACGACACCTACTACTACAACCACCACTCCAACTACTTCCACAACAACACCAACTACTACTACAACAACGCCTACTACTACGACAACTACACCAACTACGACAACTACTACATCAACTACTACCACAACCACTCCAACCACTACCACTACAACTCCAACTACTACCACAACAACACCAACTACTACAACAACGCCTACTACTACGACAACTACACCAACTACGACGACTACGACCCCAACTACGACCACCACCACTCCAACAACTACCAGTACAACTCCAACTACTACTACAACAATGCCTACTACTACGACAACTACACCAACTACCACGACTACGACACCTACTACTACAACCACCACTCCAACTACTACCACAACAACACCAACTACTACTACAACAACGCCTACTACTACGACAACTACACCAACTACGACGACTACTACACCTACTACTACAACCACCACTCCAACTACTACCACAACACCAACTACTACTACAACAACGCCTACTACTACGACAACTACACCAACTACGACGACAACTACACCAACTACTACCACAACCACTCCAACCACTACCACTACAACTCCAACTACTGCCACAACGACACCAACTACGACAACCACCACTCCAACTTCTACCACAACGACACCAACTACGACCACAACCACTCCAACTACTACCACAACGACACCAACTACTAGCACAACCACTCCAACTACTACCACAACAACACCAACTACTACAACAACGCCTACTACAACGACAACTACGCCAACTACGACGACTACGACCCCAACTACGACCACCACCACTCCAACAACTACCAGTACAACTCCAACTACTACGACAACAACGCCTACTACTACGACAACTACACCAACTACAACGACTACGACACCTACTACTACAACCACCACTCCAACTACTACCACAACAACACCAACTACTACTACAACAACGCCTACTACTACGACAACTACACCAACTACGACAACTACTACATCAACTACTACCACAACCACTCCAACCACTACCACTACAACTCCAACTACTACCACAACAACACCAACTACTACAACAACGCCTACTACTACGACAACTACACCAACTACGACGACTACGACCCCAACTACGACCACCACCACTCCAACAACTACCAGTACAACTCCAACTACTACTAAAACAACGCCTACTACTACGACAACTACACCAACTACCACGACTACGACACCTACTACTACAACCACCACTCCAACTACGACCACAACAACACCAACCACTACCACTACAACTCCAACTACTACCACAACGACACCAACTACGACCACAACCACTCCAACTACTACCACAACGACACCAACTACTAGCACAACCACTCCAACTACTACCACAACAACACCAACTACTACAACAACGCCTACTACTACGACAACTACACCAACTACGACGACTACGACCCCAACTACGATCACCACCACTCCAACAACTACCAGTACAACTCCAACTACTACGACAACAACGCCTACTACTACGACAACTACACCAACTACGACGACTACGACACCTACTACTACAACCACCACTCCAACTACTACCACAACAGCACCAACTACTTCTACAACAACGCCTACTACTACGACAACTACACCAACTACCACGACTACGACCCCAACTACGACCACCACCACTCCAACAACTACCAGTACAACTCCAACTACTACGACAACAACGCCTACTACTACGACAACTACACCAACTACAACGACTACGACACCTACTACTACAACCACCACTCCAACTACTACCACAACAACACCAACTACTACTACAACAACGCCTACTACTACGACAACTACACCAACTACGACAACTACTACACCAACTACTACCACAACCACTCCAACCACTACCACTACAACTCCAACTACTACCACAACGACACCAACTACGACCACAACCACTCCATCTACTACCACAACGACACCAACTACTACCACAACAACACCAACTACTACAACAACGCCTACTACTACGACAACTACACCAACTACGACGACTACGACCCCCACTACGACCACCACCACTCCAACAACTACCAGTACAACTCCAACTACTACTACAACAACGCCTACTACTACGACAACTACACCAACTACGACGACTACGACACCTTCTACTACAACCACCACTCCAACCACTACCACTACAACTCCAACTACTACCACAACGACACCCACTACGACCACAACCACTCCAACTACCACAACGACACCAACTACTAGCACAACCACTCCAACTACTTCCACAACAACTCCAACTACTACGACAACAACGCCTACTACTACGACAACTACACCAACTACGACGACTACGACACCTACTACTACAACCACCACTCCAACTACTTCCACAACAACACCAACTACTACTACAACAACGCCTACTACTACGACAACTACACCAACTACGACAACTACTACATCAACTACTACCACAACCACTCCAACCACTACCACTACAACTCCAACTACTACCACAACAACACCAACTACTACAACAACGCCTACTACTACGACAACTACACCAACTACGACGACTACGACCCCAACTACGACCACCACCACTCCAACAACTACCAGTACAACTCCAACTACTACTACAACAACGCCTACTACTACGACAACTACACCAACTACCACGACTACGACACCTACTACTACAACCACCACTCCAACTACTACCACAACAACACCAACTACTACTACAACAACGCCTACTACTACGACAACTACACCAACTACGACGACTACTACACCTACTACTACAACCACCACTCCAACTACTACCACAACACCAACTACTACTACAACAACGCCTACTACTACGACAACTACACCAACTACGACGACAACTACACCAACTACTACCACAACCACTCCAACCACTACCACTACAACTCCAACTACTGCCACAACGACACCAACTACGACAACCACCACTCCAACTTCTACCATAACGACACCAACTACGACCACAACCACTCCAACTACTACCACAACGACACCAACTACTAGCACAGCCACTCCAACTACTACCACAACAACACCAACTACTACAACAACGCCTACTACAACGACAACTACGCCAACTACGACGACTACGACCCCAACTACGACCACCACCACTCCAACAACTACCAGTACAACTCCAACTACTACGACAACAACGCCTACTACTACGACAACTACACCAACTACAACGACTACGACACCTACTACTACAACCACCACTCCAACTACTACCACAACAACACCAACTACTACTACAACAACGCCTACTACTACGACAACTACACCAACTACGACGACTACTACACCAACTACTACCACAACCACTCCAACCACTACCACTACAACTCCAACTACTACCATAACGACACCAACTACGACCACAACAACTCCAACTACTACCACAACGACACCAACTACAAGCACAACCACTCCAACTACTACCACAACAACACCAACTACTACAACAACGCCTACTACTACGACAACTACACCAACTACGACGACTACGACACCAACTACGATCACCACCACTCCAACAACTACCAGTACAACTCCAACTACTACGACAACAACGCCTACTACTACGACAACTACACCAACTACGACGACAACTACACCAACTACTACCACAACCACTCCAACCACTACCACTACAACTCCAACTACTGCCACAACGACACCAACTACGACAACCACCACTCCAACTTCTACCATAACGACACCAACTACGACCACAACCACTCCAACTACTACCACAACGACACCAACTACTAGCACAACCACTCCAACTACTACCACAACAACACCAACTACTACAACAACGCCTACTACAACGACAACTACGCCAACTACGACGACTACGACCCCAACTACGACCACCACCACTCCAACAACTACCAGTACAACTCCAACTACTACGACAACAACGCCTACTACTACGACAACTACACCAACTACAACGACTACGACACCTACTACTACAACCACCACTCCAACTACTACCACAACAACACCAACTACTACTACAACAACGCCTACTACTACGACAACTACACCAACTACGACGACTACTACACCAACTACTACCACAACCACTCCAACCACTACCACTACAACTCCAACTACTACCATAACGACACCAACTACGACCACAACCACTCCAACTACTACCACAACGACACCAACTACAAGCACAACCACTCCAACTACTACCACAACAACACCAACTACTACAACAACGCCTACTACTACGACAACTACACCAACTACGACGACTACGACCCCAACTACGATCACCACCACTCCAACAACTACCAGTACAACTCCAACTACTACGACAACAACGCCTACTACTACGACAACTACACCAACTACGACGACTACGACACCTACTACTACAACCACCACTCCAACTACTACCACAACAGCACCAACTACTTCTACAACAACGCCTACTACTACGACAACTACACCAACTACCACGACTACGACCACCACCACTCCAACAACTACCAGTACAACTCCAACTACTACGACAACAACGCCTATTACTACGACAACTACACCAACTACAACGACTACGACACCTACTACTACAACCACCACTCCAACTACTACCACAACAACACCAAATACTACTACAACAACGCCTACTACTACGAAAACTACACCAACTACGACAACTACTACACCAACTACTACCACAACCACTCCAACCACTACCACTACAACTCCAACTACTACCACAACGACACCAACTACGACCACAACCACTCCATCTACTACCACAACGACACCAACTACTACCACAACAACACCAACTACTACAACAACGCCTACTACTACGACAACTACACCAACTACGACGACTACGACCCCCACTACGACCACCACCACTCCAACAACTACCAGTACAACTCCAACTACTACTACAACAACGCCTACTACTACGACAACTACACCAACTACGACGACTACGACACCTTCTACTACAACCACCACTCCAACCACTACCACTACAACTCCAACTACTACCACAACGACACCCACTACGACCACAACCACTCCAACTACCACAACGACACCAACTACTAGCACAACCACTCCAACTACTTCCACAACAACTCCAACTACTACGACAACAACGCCTACTACTACGACAACTACACCAACTACGACGACTACGACACCTACTACTACAAGCACCACTCCAACTACTTCCACAACAACACAAACTACTACTACAACAACGCCTACTACTACGACAACTACACCAACTACGACAACTACAACTACAACTCCAACTACTACCACAACAACACCAACTACTACAACAACGCCTACTACTACGACAACTACACCAACTACCACGACTACGACACCTACTACTACAACCACCACTCCAACTACTACCACAACAACACCAACTACTACTACAACAACGCCTACTACTACGACAACTACACCAACTACGACGACTACTACACCTACTACTACAACCACCACTCCAACTACTACCACAACACCAACTACTACTACAACAACGCCTACTTCTACGACAACTACACCAACTACGACGACAACTACACCAACTACTACCACAACCACTCCAACCACTACCACTACAACTCCAACTTCTACCACAACGACACCAACTACGACCACCACCACTCCAACTTCTACCACAACGACACCAACTACGACCACAACCACTCCAACTACTACCACAACGACACCAACTACTAGCACAACCACTCCAACTACTACCACAACAACACCAACTACTACAACAACGCCTACTTCAACGACAACTACGCCAACTACGACGACTACGACCCCAACTACGACCACCACCACTCCAACAACTACCAGTACAACTCCAACTACTACCACAACAACGCCTTCTACTACGACAACTACACCAACTACAACGACTACGACACCTACTACTACAACCACCACTCCAACTACTACCACAACAACACCAACTACTACTACAACAACGCCTACTACTACGACAACTACACCAACTACGACAACTACTACACCAACTGCTACCACAACCACTCCAACCACTACCACTACAACTCCAACTACTACCACAACGACACCAACTACGACCACAACCACTCCAACTACTACCGCAACGACACCAACTACTAGCACAACCATTCCAACTACTACCACAACAACACCAACTACTACAACAACGCCCACTACTACGAGAACTACACCAACTACGACGACTACGACCCCAACCACGACCACCACCACTCCAACAACTACCAGTACAACTCCAACTACTACTACAACAACGCCTACTACTACGACAACTACACCAACGACGACGACTACGACACCTTCTACTACAACCACCACTCCAACTACTACCACAACAACACCAACTACTACTACAACAACGCCTACTACTACGACAACTACACCAACGACGACGACTACTACACCAACTACTACCACAACCACTCCAACCACTACCACTACAACTCCAACTACTACCACAACGACACTAACTACGACCACAACCACTCCAACTACTACCACAACGACACCAACTACTAGCACAACCACTCCAACTACTACCACAACAACACCAACTACTACAACAACGCCTACTACTACGACAACTACACCAACTACGACTACTACGACCCCAACTACGACCACCACCACTCCAACTACTACCAGTACAACTCCAACTACTACGACAACAACGCCTACTACTACGACAACTACACCAACTACGACGACTACGACACCTACTACTACAACCACCACTCCAACTACTACCACAACAGCAACAACTACTTCTACAACAACGCCTACTACTACGACAACTACACCAACTACCACGACTACGACACCTACTACTACAACCACCACTCCAACTACTACCACAACAACACCAACTACAACTACAACAACGCCTACTACTACGACAACTACACCAACTACGACGACTGCTACACCTACTACTACAACCACCACTCCAACTACTACCACAACACCAACTACTACTACAACAACGCCTACTACTACGACAACTACACCAACTACGACGACAACTACACCAACTACTACCACAACCACTCCAACCACTACCACTACAACTCCAACTACTACCACAACGATACCAACTACGACCACCACCACTCCAACTTCTACCACAACGACACCAACTACGACCACAACCCCTCCAACTACTACCACAACGACACCAACTACTAGCACAACCACTCCAACTACTACCACAACAACACCAACTACTTCAACAACGCCTACTACAACGACAACTACGCCAACTACGACGACTACGACCCCAACTACGACCACCACCACTCCAACAACTACCAGTACAACTCCAACTACGACGACTACGACACCTACTACTACAACCACCACTCCAACTACTACCACAACAACACCAACTACTACTACAACAACGCCTACTACTACGACAACTACACCAACTACGACAACTACTACACCAACTACTACCACAACCACTCCAACCACTGCCACTACAACTCCAACTACTATCACAACGACACCAACTACGACCACAACCACTCCAACTACTACCGCAACGACACCAACTACTAGCACAACCACTCCAACTACTACCACAACGACACCAACTACTAGCACAACCACTCCAACTACTACCACAACAACACCAAGTACTACAACAACGCCTACTACTACGACAACTACACCAACTACGACGACTACGACCCCAACTACGACCACCACCACTCCAACAACTACCAGTACAACTCCAACTACTACCACAACAACACCAACTACTACTACAACAACGCCTACTACTACGACAACTACACCAACTACGACAACTACTACACCAACTACTACCACAACCACTCCAACCACTACCACTACAACTCCAACTACTACCACAACGACACCAACTACGACCACAACCACTCCAACTACTACCACAACTACACCAACTACTACCACAACCACTCCAACCACTACCACTACAACTCCAACTACTACCACAACGACACCAACTACGACCACAACCACTCCATCTACTACCACAACGACACCAACTACTACCACAACAACACCAACTACTACAACAACGCCTATTACTACGACAACTACACCAACTACGACGACTACGACCCCCACTACGACCACCACCACTCCAACAACTACCAGTACAACTCCAACTACTACTACAACAACGCCTACTACTACGACAACTACACCAACTACGACGACTACGACACCTTCTACTACAACCACCACTCCAACCACTACCACTACAACTCCAACTACTACCACAACGACACCCACTACGACCACAACCACTCCAACTACCACAACGACACCAACTACTAGCACAGCCACTCCAACTACTACCACAACAACTCCAACTACTACGACAACAACGCCTACTACTACGACAACTACACCAACTACGACGACTACGACACCTACTACTACAACCACCACTCCAACTACTTCCACAACAACACCAACTACTACTACAACAACGCCTACTACTACGACAACTACACCAACTACGACAACTACCACTACAACTCCAACTACTACCACAACAACACCAACTACTACAACAACGCCTACTACTACGACAACTACACCAACTACGACGACTACGACCCCAACTACGACCACCACCACTCCAACAACTACCAGTACAACTCCAACTACTACTACAACAACGCCTACTACTACGACAACTACACCAACTACCACGACTACGACACCTACTACTACAACCACCACTCCAACTACTACCACAACAACACCAACTACTACTACAACAACGCCTACTACTACGACAACTAGACCAACTACGACGACTACTACACCTACTACTACAACCACCACTCCAACTACTACCACAACACCAACTACTACTACAACAACGCCTACTTCTACGACAACTACACCAACTACTACGACAACTACACCAACTACTACCACAACCACTCCAACCACTACCACTACAACTCCAACTACTACCACAACGACACCAACTACGACCACCTCCACTCCAACTTCTACCACAACGACACCAACTACGACCACAACCACTCCAACTACTACCACAACGACACCAACTACTAGCACAACCACTCCAACTACTACCACAACAACACCAACTACTACAACAATGCCTACTACAACGCCAACTACGCCAACTACGACGACTACGACCCCAACTACGACCACCACCACTCCAACAACTACCAGTACAACTCCAACTACTACCACAACAACGCCTACTACTACGACAACTACACCAACTACAACGACTACGACACCTACTACTACAACCACCACTCCAACTACTACCACAACAACACCAACTACTACTACAACAACGCCTACTACTACGACAACTACACCAACTACGACAACTACTACACCAACTACTACCACAACCACTCCAACCACTACCACTACAACTCCAACTACTACCACAACGACACCAACTACGACCACAACCACTCCAACTACTACCGCAACGACACCAACTACTAGCACAACCACTCCAACTACTACCACAACAACACCAACTACTACAACAACGCCCACTACTACGACAACTACACCAACTACGACGACTACGACCCCAACCACGACCACCACCACTCCAACAACTACCAGTACAACTCCAACTACTACTACAACAACGCCTACTACAACGACAACTACACCAACGACGACGACTACGACACCTACTACTACAACCACCACTCCAACGACTACCACAACAACACCAACTACTACTACAACAACGCCTACTACTACGACAACTACACCAACTACGACGACTACTACACCAACTACTACCACAACCACTCCAACCACTACCACTACAACTCCAACTACTACCACAACGACACTAACTACGACCACAACCACTCCAACTACTACCACAACGACACCAACTACTAGCACAACCACTCCAACTACTACCACAACAACACCAACTACTACAACAACGCCTACTACTACGACAACTACACCAACTACGACGACTACGACCCCAACTACGACCACCACCACTCCAACAACTACCAGTACAACTCCAACTACTACGACAACAACGCCTACTACTACGACAGCTACACCAACTACGACGACTACGACACCTACTACTACAACCACCACTCCAACTACTACCACAACAGCAACAACTACTTCTACAACAACGCCTACTACTACGACAACTATACCAACTACCACGACTACGACACCTACTACTACAACCACCACTCCAACTACTACCACAACAACACCAACTACAACTACAACAACGCCTACTACTACGACAACTACACCAACTACGACGACTACTACACCTACTACTACAACCACCACTCCAACTACTACCACAACACCAACTACTACTACAACAACGCCTACTACTACGACAACTACACCAACTACGACGACAACTACACCAACTACTACCACAACCACTCCAACCACTACCACTACAACTCCAACTACTACCACAACGATACCAACTACGACCACCACCACTCCAACTTCTACCACAACGACACCAACTACGACCACAACCCCTCCAACTACTACCACAACGACACTTACTACTAGCACAACCACTCCAACTACTACCACAACAACACCAACTACTTCAACAACGCCTACTACAACGACAACTACGCCAACTACGACGACTACGACCCCAACTACGACCACCACCACTCCAACAACTACCAGTACAACTCCAACTACGACGACTACGACACCTACTACTACAACCACCACTCCAACTACTACCACAACAACACCAACTACTACTACAACAACGCCTACTACTACGACAACTACACCAACTACGACAACTACTACACCAACTACTACCACAACCACTCCAACCACTACCACTACAACTCCAACTACTACCACAACGACACCAACTACGACCACAACCACTCCAACTACTACCGCAACGACACCAACTACTAGCACAACCACTCCAACTACTACCACAACGACACCAACTACTAGCACAACCACTCCAACTACTACCACAACAACACCAACTACTACAACAACGCCTACTACTACGACAACTACACCAACTACGACGACTACGACCCCAACTACGACCACCACCACTCCAACAACTACCAGTACAACTCCAACTACTACCACAACAACACCAACTACTACTACAACAACTCCTACTACTACGACAACTACACCAACTACGACAGCTACTACACCAACTACTACCACAACCACTCCAACCACTACCACTACAACTCCAACTACTACCACAACGACACCAACTACGACCACAACCACTCCAACTACTACCACAACTACACCAACTACTAGCACAACCACTCCAACTACTACCACAACAACACCAACTACTACAACAACGCCTACTACTACGACAACTACACCAACTACGACGACTACGACCCCAACTACGACCACCACCACTCCAACAACTACCAGTACAACTCCAACTACTACTACAACAACGCCTACTACTACGACAACTACACCAACTACGACGACTACGACGCCTACTACTACAACCACCACTCCAACTACTACCACAACAACACCAACTACTACTACAACAACGCCTACTACTACGACAACTACACCAACTACGACGACTACTACACCTACTACTACAACCACCACTCCAACTACTACCACAACAACGCCAACTACTACGACAACTACACCAACTACGACGACAACTACACCAACTACTACCACAACCACTCCAGCCACTACCACTACAACTCCAACTACTACCACAACGACACCAACTACGACCACAACCACTCCAACTACTACCACAACGACACCAACTACTGGCACAGCCACTCCAACTACTACCACAACAACACCAACTACTACAACAACGCCTACTACTACGACAACTACACCAACTACGACGACTACGACACCTACTACTACAACCACCACTCCAACTACTACCACAACAACACCAACTACAACTACAACAACGCCTACTACTTCGACAACTACACCAACTATGACAACTACTACATCAACCACTGCCACAACCACTCCAACCACTACCACTACGTCTCCAACTACTACCACAACAACACCAACTACTACAACAACGCCTACTACTACGACAACTACACCAACTACGACGACTACGACCCCAACTACCACCACCACCACTCCAACAACTACCAGTACAACTCCAACTACTACTACAACAACGCCTACTACTACGACAACTACACCAACTACGACGACTACTACACCTACTACTACAACCACCACTCTAACTACTACCACAACAACACCAACTACTACGACAACTACACCAACTACGACGACAACTACACCAACTACTACCACAACCACTCCAGCCACTACCACTACAACTCCAACTACTACCACAACGACACCAACTACGACCACAACCACTCCAACTTCTACCACAACGACACCAACTACGACCACAACCACTCCAACTACTACCACAACGACACCAACTACTAGCACAACCACTCCAACTACTACCACAACAACACCAACTACTACAACAACGCCTACTACTACGACAACTACACCAACTACGACGACTACGACCCCATCTACGACCACCACCACTCCAACAACTACCAGTACAACTCCAACTACTACTACAACAACGCCTACTACTACAACTACTCCAACTACGACGACTGAGACACCTACTACTACAACCACCACTCCAACTACTACCACACCAACACCAAATACTACTACAACAACGCCTACTACTACGACAACTACACCAAGTACGACGACTACTACACCAACTACTACCACAACCACTCCAACCACTACCACTACAACTCCAACTACTACCACAACGACACCAACTACGACCACAACCACTCCAACTACTACCACAACGACACCAACTACTAGCACAACCACTCCAACTACTACCACAACAACACCAACTACTACAACAACGCCTACTACTACGACAACTACACCAGCTACGACGACTACGACACCTACTACTACAACCACTACTCCAACTACTACCACTACAACTCCAACTACTACCACAACGACACCAACCTCGACCACAACCACTCCAACTACTACCGCAACAACACCAACTACTAGCACAACCACTCCAACTACTACCACAACGACACCAACTACTAGCATAACCACTTCAACTACTACAAACACAACACCAACTACTACAACAACGCCTACTACTACGACAACTATACCAACTACTACGACAACGTCCCCAACTACGACCACCACCACTCCAACAACTACCAGTACAACTCCAACTACTACTACAACAACGCCTTCTACGACCACAACCACTCCGACTACTACCACAACAACACCAACTACTAGCACAACCACTCCAACTACTACCACAACAACACCAACTGATACAACAACGCCTACTACTACAACAACTACACTAACTACGACGACTCCAACTACGACCACCACCACTCCAACACCTACCAATACCCGTCCACCTACTACTACAACAACCCCTACTACTACGACAACTACACCAACTACGACGACTACGATACCTACTACTACAACCACCACTCCAACTACTTCCACGACAACACCAACTACTACTACAACAACGCCTACTACTACGACAACTACACCAACTACCACGACTACTACACCAACTACTACCACAACCACTCCAACCACTACCACTACAACTCCAACTACTACCACAACGACACCAACCTCGACCACAACCACTCCAACTACTACCGCAACGACACCAACTACTAGCACAACCATTCCAACTACTACCACAACAACACCAACAACTATAACAACGCCTACTATTACGACAACTACACCAACTACGACGACTACGGCTCCAACTACTACCATCACCACTCTTACAACTACACCAACTTCAACGACTACGATACCAACTACTTCCACAAACTCTCCAACCACTACCACAACGACACCAAGTACGACCACAACCACTCCAACTACTAGTATTACAACTCCATCTACTACCAAAACGACACCAACTACGAACACAACCACTTCAACAACTACCACAACGACACCAACTTTGACGACTACGACACCAACTACCACCACCACTCCAACCACTACAATAACGACACCAACTACTAGCACAACGACACCATCTTCTAGCACAACAACTCCAACTACTACCACTACATCTCCATCTCATACCACAACGACACCAACTACGATCACTACCACTATAACTACTACCGAATCAACACCAACTACGACTACAACAACACCTACTACTACGAAAATTACGACACCAATTACTACCACGTCCACTCCTACTACTACCACAATTATACCAACTACGACGACTACGCCACCAACTTCGACCACAACCACTCCAACAACTACCAGTACAACTCCAGCTACTACCACAACGACACCAACTATGACCACCACCACTTCAACTACTAGCACAACAACACCAACAACTCCTACAACAACGCCTACTTCCACGACAACTACACCAACTATGACGACTACGACACCAACTACTACCACCACCACTCCTACTACTACCACAACTACACTAACTACGACGGCTACGACACTAACTACTACCACAACCACTCCAATCACTATCACTACAACTCCAACTACTACCACAATGACACCAACTACGTCCACAACCACTCCAACTACTACCACAACGACACCAATTACTAGCACAACCACTCCAACTACTACCACAACAACACCAACTACTACCACAACGACACCAACTACTAGCACAACCACTCCAACTACTACCACAACAACACCAACTTCTACTACAACCCCGCCTACTACTACGTCATCTACACCAAATACGTCGATTACGACACCAACTACTATCACCACTCCTACTACTACTACAATGACACCAACTACGACGACTACTACACCAAATACTACCACAACCACTTTAACAACTACCAGTACAACTCCAACTACTACCATAACGACACCAACTACGACCACCACCACTCCAACTACTACCACAACAACACCAACTACTACTACAACAACGCCTAATACTACGAAAACTACACCAACTTCGACGTCTGCGACAACAACTACTACCATCACCTCTTCTAGTACTACCACAACTTCACCAACTACGACGACTACGACACCAACTATTACCACAGCCACTCCAACTACTACCACTGCAACTCCAACTACTACGGCAACAACATCAACTCCGACCACAACCACTCCAAGTACTGCCACAACAACACCAACTACTACCACAACGACACCAACTACGACGACCACCACTCCAACTACTGCCACAACAACACCAACTACTACAACAACAACGCCTACTACTACGACAACTATACCTACTACGACGATTACAACCCCAACTACTACAACCACCACTCTTACAACTACCACAACTACACCAACTACGAAGACTACGACACCAACTGCTACCACAACCACTCCAACCATTACCACTACAACTCCAACTGCTTCCACAACGACACCAACTACGACCACCAATACTCCAACCACTACTACAACAACACCAAGTCCTGCCACAACGGCACCAACTTCCACAACTACTCAAACTTCTGCCACAACAACACCTACTACTAGAACAACAACGCCTACTAGCTCCGCTACTACACCAACTACGACGACAACGACACCAACTACTAGCACAACCACTATAGCTACTACCACAACAATACCAACTACTATTACAACAACGCCTACTTCTACGACAACTACACCAACTACGACGTCTTTTACGCCAACTTCTACCACCACCACTCCTACTACTACCACAACTACACCAACTACGACGACTACGACACCAACAACAACCACAACAACTCCAACCACTACCACTACAACTCTATCTAGTACCACAACGACACCAACTTCGTCGATCACTACTCCAACTACTACCACAACAACACCAACCACGACGACAACGACACCAACTACTAGCACAACCACTCTAACTACTACCACAACAACACCAACTACTACTACAACAACGCCTACTACTACGACAACTACACCAACGACGACGACTACGACACCGACTACTACCACCACCACTCCTACTACTACGACAACTACACCAACTACTACCACCACCACTCCTACTACTACCACAACTACACCAACTACGACACCTACGACGACTCCAACCACTTCCACTACAACTCCAACTACTACCACAACTACACCAACTACGACCACCACCTCTCCATCTACTACCACAACAACACTAACTACGTCGACAACGACGCCAACTACTATCACAACCACTCCAACTACTACCACAACAACACCAACAAGTACCACAACGACACCAACTACTACCAGTACGACAACAACGGCGCCAACCACCATTCCGACAACTGCTACTCCCAATGTGCCACCTTGCGGTATGTACATACTGATTCTTTTGTCTGTACTGTCTTTAATTGTCTACTATATTGCTTATGTTGTTGTTGTACATAGTACGTACATTTTATTTTCAAATCACTTTGAAGATTTAAGTTAATACTTTAAGACGATTTTAATATGCCATTCACCATTTATCTTTAGTATATGAATGGCTAGCCTCTCCATTTTTCATGTTAATAATGCTACTGACCGTGCATTTATTGCTTAACTTAACTTGATAAATCAGCTACATTTTTTACATTTGTTAAAGGTATTCAACTGATTTTATTATTTTTATTGATAAAGAATATATTTTGTTCAGGGTTATTTCTGGGTCATGGCAATAGACCCAGAATCTTATCCGGTGAAGATGACGGTTGCAGTCCACCAACAGTAACAACATCATATGACCTTTATTTCCAAGGCATCCGAGTGAAAAAAATCTTTGTGAGTTTTTCCATTATTGTGCTGCATTTTAGAAAACAACAACAATACAAACACCCTATTGAATTTATGAAAGCTATGTGCATAGGTAGAGAATCAGTATATTTACATAAACCGGTTTATCCCATCAGAGTACGTGTACAGCACGTGTTGAATGGTTAGCCTACTTTACACAAAAGAATAATGCATTTTATTAGTGATACTATTTGCAAGTATTACAGGTAAGCGAGTACTTAAATTGCCAAAAATAAAATAGTGGGATGGTGGATTTTTTTATATGCACATCGTAGCGATCATTTATGATCAATGTGGTGACGCCCAGCTATTTGGTATAGGAACATCCAAGACAAAATGTCTGAGTAGAACCACCGGCGCACCGCAATTCAGCAGGAATACCTTCTCACATTAAGTCCTTCGACACTAACGGTGCTCAAACCCCCGTTTTGAGACGCTTAGCAGTCAGAGGAGTTACAAATCGGCGAGTCTATTACTACGTGACGGGCGCCCCACTGGAGTTGGGTATAAGTCGCAGGATAATTAATTATCCACTCCTGGTCTGCATGTAAAGAGCCAACCGATAGGCTGATGGTTAAGATTCTAATCAGACACACCCCAGCGGGAGCTGACTGAAATGGTTCTGCACTATTTGTATAAGTTTTATCAATCCGTTATAAACAAGATCAGAGTTAACAGATTAACTAGTTTTAAATATGAAGATATTATTTGATATATCAATGCGCGGTAGGTGCCTTTAAATATATTTAACATAAGAAGTGTTCTAACTTTGGAGTTTGTTTGGTAGCAATATATTGCGCATCTTTATAACTTGCTTTAAATTTATCTTTATTTCCATTAACTAGACTTTTCCTATCATATGTTCCTACTATCTTAAATTGTTCTAAGAGCGTATATGAACTGCATAATATTTAAACCACCTCACTAGAACACTACTAGACATCACTAAGTGTTAAAAAACTATTCAAAGGGAGATGGTATAAGTTTACAGGTTATAGTTATCCTCATAAAAGCTTAGAGATAAATACCTTCTTGCATTTTCATGATAATCGTGTTATAGTTGTAACTACATAAGGCGATTAAGATGAGCAAGACTTGGCATAATGACGAAACAAATTTCAGCTGGTTCAGCCCTGTGGGGCTGTCTGATCAGGATCTGCACCATTTGTCAGCTGCTGTAGGTCTTTTTTGTGCGAACCTCAGGCTCGGCCAATGTTATACCCAAAATTCCTATGTTAATACACTCATTTCCAGCGGTAAAAAGCAAAAGACACAGCAACGGACGCTAATTAAAATATAATTTGAAGTGTTGAAGTATGAAACCGTAAAAAAGTTAAAGGATCACATGAATTGTTTCTCACTTATTTTAGTCCTGACAGTGCATAACATATCCCGTCTTCGTTATCTCAATTCTGTTGTCACAATTTATGTGCAAACGATATTTTTCAGTGATGGTATTTTAAAGAATCTACGAATACAATTACTCCATATGTTTTCTTCCCACGTGCATTTAAAAGCAACAGGGTGTATTATGGCACGGTGTTTTTGCCGACAGTTTAGAAAAATAGCTTCAGTGGCTTGTAGTTATTAAAATTTGTCAGACCAACAAACCATAACATAGCCTGCATGTAGACTTACTACAGCATTATCAATAAAACAATATAACTGCTGAAGTTTAAACTTGTTTGTTAAATTAAGGTCGTGAGGGAGGCACATTATTTTCTATAAATTCCCCAAGTTGCCCGCTCTATATTCTGTTTAAATGTGATAATTTCTTGGTCAGTTTGCAGTAAATGGCATTATTCATGGACCTAGTCCTTATAATTGGTCTAGGGTTCGAACCAGGCACTCCTGGATCCCGGATCCAAGACTTAAACTATTACACTTCGCAATCATGTTTTTATCAATTATTGTCAATTATAATAGCAATAATAATAACAGCAAACCACGATTTTAATTTAAATATATTTAACCGTACCTTGGTTGTGGTGACTTTTTTTGAATACGGTTAGATAAAAGTTGTCTGTATGATTAAATAGAATATAAAAATTCACTGCATCGAGTACAAAATATATAAGATGAATGCAACGTAGGTATTCGTAATTGATTAGTATGTACATGTATATTATTATTATCATCTAAAAACCCAACAGAAAGTCTAAACTGTAGTATGTTTAGATACAAAAAATCAAAAGTCAGAAGTCGTTGAAAGAGTTAACTAGAGTCGTATACTTTTTGCTATTGTTAATCAAAATCTTTAAGCTTTAATGTAGCCTACGACGAAATTATGGACTATGCTTATTCCGTAGACATGCCAAAAAGAACGAGTAAATAAAAACAAAACTTTAAAGAAATTACGGAGGCTTGTCATGTTTATAACTTTTCATTTCAGGTATGCTCTAATGGATTGATTTGTTTCAACAACCAATTTACTAGTTATACACCACCGAGAAATGGCGATTTTAACTCGGACTTCCTCGGCAAATATTGTCTGGCCGGTTACTTTAGAGACTTAACTCTAAGAGGTGCAGGAAATGTTTCTTACGAATCCTACAGCATTTTTGATAGAGGCGTTAACAGCAGCCATCCGGCGATATCTGGAGTGAAAGCCAAACTGGAAGCATACTACACTAACCAGGTTTTCAATCCGTCCTATGTGTTTTTCGCAACATGGAATCAAGTTTTAATGTACGGTTCTTCTTCTTCTGGACCGGTAAGTGCCTTCCCTAGAACCATTTCAAAATATTTGAAGTAGACCTCATATGTTTCAATGTCATAAATATATAGTTGTAGATGTACCTTCTTTGCCATTTTATTTTTTATTGGTGACCCATTGTTTATTCTTAAATATGCTCCTAGCTCGAAAATCTTTCGTTTAACCGTGTTAACATAAATCAGAGTCCCTATCTGGTCCTATCACCTGCCAATAAGATCCTTTTATAAAAATCGGTGCTCAGCTTATCGTCAATTCGACCCGATTTTTTAAAATGAGACGAATCTTTCGACTCTTCTATCACTACCCAAAAGGTACAGATATATAATACTCTTCAACAATCTGTTTAAAACGGGCAAACAATATGAAAAACATCTTGACGTTTATGCGCATCACTATAGTCGCTCTCCAGCTGATATCTTCAGTTGTCTTTAAAATTGAGATTGGAAATTGGCACCTATGAACAATAAGTATGCACATTTTTGTCACTTTTTGGCAATGCGCCGCAGAAAAGCAAATGGTATTGAATGGTTAAACAATAAAAATACAAAAAATGTTGTTTTCTTCAGGCTGTGACGTTCCAAATCATATTTACAAGTAATGGACAATCATCGTACGCTCTGTATTCGTACGAAACGAACGGCATGAACTTTCAAACTGGTACCCAGTTTATTGGTGTCATTACTAACGGATGGGCCAATGGATTAGACGACAGTGCAGACGGCTCTCTACTGAGACGTCCGGATATCAACGTACCTTTAGGATGTAAGTATTTTTTTTCTTCAATTATCTTTTGCAAAGTTGATTATGGTTATATTAAGAACTGTGGGTGGTTAATTATTTTCGTGTGTGTGTGCGTGCGTGCGTGTGTATGTGTGTGTGTGCGAGCGTATGTGTGTGTGTGTGTGTGTGTGTGTGTGTGTGTGCGAGCGTATGTGTGTGTGTGCGCGTGTGTCTTGAGCGATGTGAGTGTGTGTAGGGGTGTCGGGTGCGCCAAATACGCCTCCGCATTAATCAACCCATTGCTATGAATGCGTGGTTTATGTTATAAAACTCAAATATAAAAATATGACCTTATTTTTCTTTTGTTTCTGTTCTTGTTAAGGACTTATTGTTTTAAAAAGACTGGTTTTAAAAGTGTTATTTTACATATGCGTTTAAACCATTTTATTTGAAAAGCAAAGTGAATAAACTATGTTTGTATTAGTAGAAAAAGAGAATTGACTATTCATGCATCTAGCCAAAATGACGTACGAACACCAAGAAAACTTGTTTGAACAGTCTTAAGTTAACTAGGAATTCAAACGTTAAGATATATGCTCTTTTTCCATTTGCCAGTGGGAAAGCCACTTTTGTTCCTATTCCGAATTTGTCCTTAACACATCTGCCAGGTCACAGTTAAACACATGTTCATGGCGCATAGAAGCACATTTAAAATTAGTGTACACCCAAATCCATTTGAATATGTATGTACAAATCTACATAATTTATGAAATTTATTTTAAAGCTGTATGCAAAGGAGGGAAGATCATTCAAGGAGATGTAGGAAGACCCAAATCTCCTGACTCAATATGCAAGGCTTGGTATAAGTCAGAGGAAGGCAATATTCCGACCTACCGATTCAACATGGCTTCCATGCCTCTGTGTCCCTGTATTGACTGGTTCCTGTTCTTTGATAGACGGTTCGAGTTTGTAGCGTGGTGGCTGAGCAGGACTTCGACATATTCTGTCAGTTTGATGCCCTCCTGGCGTTTCGGATCATTTGGAAAGGTATACTAAGACACTCTGCTTTGTTTGTTTAGTTTAACCTAATCAGGCTACTTTTCATGTTAACTCGTACATATCAGTAGTTTTTCAATTAACGTTGCAAGTTAGAAACAATTATCAAGTCTAGTGCAGTCCCCGATCATCAAATGTGAACTGGCTGATCTCACTCTCCACTGTGCGCCTACACATGATCAAATCATGCTTAGCACTAAGCAGGTTGAGCAAAAGTCATGTTTTGTATTGTTCTTTTTGTAAATAACCTCTGAAAATTAACACTTCTCCTAACACATCGATCCTTAACTGTCTGACATCACTAACATTGATTCTTTCAAAATAAAAAAAGGTTATTTCATTTGTCAACAACACCTTACAAATACATAATATTGTACACATGTTGCCACGTTTTTGCATTAATAATTGTTTTAAATATAAATCAACACAATTTAAACCTTACTTGCAGTTCTGTTTTAAGTGCATTTATTAAACTTTTTATAGTTAAAATGGTAATGAATAAACCGGAACGTTTAAATTTGATATATTCAATGTTCAAACAATTATTCATAGATGTAGACGGACATTTTTATTTTCAGTGACAAAAGGTAAACGGTAAATTTTTGTTTTCGTGTTATAACTTTTTCTCTAAAACTAAAGATTACTGTGAGTTACATGGTAAGCAACATGTTTTTTAGGCAAATGAAATTTACAGTCCTTCTAGTTCAAACAACAATTTGATTTAAAGGTACATAATCGCTGTTGTTGGTAAATCACACAAAAAACCCCACAACATAATGCCTAAGTGTTATGGATTTGTTATAACAACTTATATTATTTTATAGTTTTATTTAAATAGTATACACTTCTAAACATACCTTAAGCAGAGATTTAAAGAGAGTCACCATATTAGCTGCGATTTTTGTTTCCATTATTTGACCGTATTTCTTTCTCATCGAACACTTACCTCGTTCTTCATTTTAATAATCCAGTGCTTTGTTATTCCAGACATGTGTCTATGACACGTGGAGTGGAAGGTACATTAACTCAAATGTCAACTATAATTCCGGGTCATTCAATCGATACAACCGCATGATATACCCACGGGCTCACAAGGAGAACGACGAATACTTCAAGACCCAATGCTGTATAAAGTCCAGAAACTGCCATCTCTTCTATAATGTTCGCCCCATCGGAGGTTGCTACTCCACGTTCCCGTTCCGATGGGGTAAGTCTGCTTTTTTAAATTTTAGATAAAGCGTGGTATGCCTCATACTTGATATTTGGTTTCTCATTAAAACCCTTCATTTTGTCTCGTCCCGCCATCTTTCTTCACTTCCATTTACTTAAAAGCTCTAGATAAAATGCGAAATCTACACGAAGTCACATTTTTCAATATTTGCCATTCTTCGCATAATTTTAGGTTTTCTCGTAGCATTTACTTCATACGAATGGATTTATGAACTTTTACACTTTAATATAGTTATTGGACGCAATTATTTGAAGATAGATTATTCTGTAAATGGGAGAACTTTTTTACAACCTCCAGCGTCCGCGTCAATGTTGGAGCCGACCGCAGGTTTAAATATTGCGTGCAGTAATATATGTATCAAGCTGATAGGACTTGCGGTGCACCGGTGGTTCTACCCAGACATGTGTCTGCGGTCTTCTTCCACCAAAAGCTGGACGTTGCTATTATGATCATAAATGGTCGCTGCAATGTATTTCAACATCAAATCAAATCAAATCAAGCTGATATCCCGAAAACTAATGCTTTGATTTGAAATGAATATGTCTCCCTAGTGACCATACTTTTTGATATAATCAAGTTCGAAATTCCTGGTAGGAATGATTAAGAAATATAGCTCTGGTTCTGCGAAATATTGATGCTTATCAATCTGTAAATTGCCCATCATAATGTTTTCTCTCAAAGTACTATCAAGTTACCATCATACTGTCATGTACGTAAA
Organism: Sinonovacula constricta; assembly: GCA_007844125.1. Taxonomy (NCBI): domain Eukaryota; kingdom Metazoa; phylum Mollusca; class Bivalvia; order Cardiida; family Solecurtidae; genus Sinonovacula; species Sinonovacula constricta. The sequence goes on from CM017560.1 coordinate 25,366,071, forward strand.
TAGTGTAGCGCACTCATCCTGTTTTTCATTGACCATATTATCACTTTAACACTGCCAATATAACTTTGTTAAAGCTGCCGGATTTGGTGATCCCCATATCACCACACTTGATGGTCAGGTCTACACATTTAACGGACATGCGGAGTACGTTCTTCTGAATGTCAACAGCAGCCAGCTCCAGATTCAGGCGCGTACAGACAAGGCTAAACGTACAAACGGCAACTACTCAGATGCCACTATTTTTACTGGCTTTGCCATTCAGGGCAACGATGTTTGGTTGCAAGTTGAACTGAATGCAAACCGAACCAGTGTTGAAGTATACGCAGGAAGTAACAACTTATCTGCCATAGATTACACGACAGACTTCTACAATACTGTCGCACCTCTCAACTATGTTTCGGCAGTAATGAGCATGCGTCGTGTAAATAATACATTAATGGCTTCGTTTTCGGAAACAAGTAAGTGGTTGGCAGTTGCTCTACATTAGTAACCTTTCTGCTATATAACATGCTTAATTAAGCAAAAAAGTTTGGTAAATTACAATACATTTCAAACCGAATTGTCTTTTTAATTTGGCTATAAATTATTTCAAAACTTTTTTAACCAAACACAAGACGATATTTTCGGAACGAGTTTAAAACAAATTAACATTTACCGTAAAATAAAAGATAATCCCTTCTATAATGTGTCAGTAACTTATTTTAAGATCTGATTACCCGTTACTTACAATAAAAAAGATTGATTTGGATTATTTTCTTTTGTACTTTCAGGTATAACTTTCAATGTGACGGTTGGCGAAGGACTGCTGCAGATGAGTGTTGGCATTTTAGATGATTTCAACAATTTGACTGAGGGCCTGCTTGGTAATTTTAATGGTAACGCTAGCGACGACCTATGGCCACGAAATGCTTCAGCACCGTTGCCAAGCAACTCCACAGAGAGAGACATCTTTACCTTCTTTGGACAGACATGTAAGCACTAAAGGATGAGATTGCAATAGTTATCCAATCTTCAAATAATTAAGATAACGATAACTTAAACTGCAAACATGAATTTCCAATCCTTTAATAAAGCCTTCATTCCTTCCTATTATAAATCTTCTGTGTAATATATAGTGTAGTATAATCAACACCTAACATTTTCTGTGATAAGTCGATCCATTAGATTAGTGTTAAAGCGGGATTCGATTCCTGATGCATCAAGTATGTGTTGTTACGGATGTATTTCGCATAATTATGCATTGTTTAAAGCAAACATTAATCTAAATCGTCTGTGTATTTCTTCTGCATATTAATGACAGGGATGACCAGGCCGGAAGAATCGGTCTTTAAATACCACAATGGCCGCAGCCACGCCAATTTCTCTAATCCGGATTTCGTTCCCAAGTTCCTGGATGAGGCAGACCCAGCCTTGGTTGCCAACGCAACCGCAGTCTGTGGAGAGGGACAGAACGAGTGTATATTTGATCTGGTCTTCACTGGCAATAAGGTGCTTGCTGAATCGACCAGTGCCGTCGAACAGGCTGCAGCTAAGGATAAGGTCGTTTCTTGTGAGTTGTTTTTAATTTAAATAAGATATTAAGTCTTTAAATATTGTCTTAAAATAATTCATCTTTGTAGCTTTCCTTCATTTCCTTCTGTCATAAAATACATTTTCCAATCTCTCTTTTCTATTTTCTATTTTCCTTTTCTTTCTGCTTTTCATATTCTCCTTGTCATGAGATGTCTCATTTTTTAAACCGGTTTTCAACGAAAATCCTGGTTATTAGATTGGGGTATCGAGGGCGGGCGGTCGGTCGGCGTCAAAAGAGAGTTGCGAGTCAATAACTTCAATTTTGATAAGTCATTCATGCTGACACATTAGATAAAGTAAGTCTGCATTCAGACCTAGCAGGGGATTGGATTTTGGGCCAGTCGGATCAAGCTCAAGGTCACTGTTACTAAACAAAAAACAAAAACAGTTAGCGGTCAATAACTTCAGTTCGAATAAACCAATCTACTTTGGATATATCAAGCTTGCATGAAGACCTAGCTTATGTTTGTATCTGGGGTCGAGTCGGGTCAAGGTCAAGATCACTGTAACTAAAATAGACAAAACAGTTTCCCCTTAAAAAATTGTGTTAAAATAGAGGTATTTTGCTGAAATTTTGTTTATATGTAGTTTATGTGCGAAATTAACTTGGGATTGGATTAGGGACTAGTCGGGTCAAGGGCAAGGTCACTGTTTACTAAAAATAGAAAAACAGTTTTCGGCCAATAACTTCAGTTTGGATAAACCAATCTTGCTGAAACTTTGGATATAGCAAGCTTGCATGAAGACCTAGCTTGGTGTTGGATTAGTTAAAACATTGAAAACTTGGTTTCGTGCCAAGGCCACTTAACATGATCTATATGATAACCGTTACAATGTTTGTTTTGATTCTTAAATACATTTTTGCTTTTGCTTTTAATTGCTTAGTAAACGTATGAATCTCATTAAGTATAATATATAACAGAATCAGTCTTTTTTACAGATTTGATAACTGCTCAGTATTGCAATAATGAATTGCTGTCATTCTATTTAGCCAACTCCATACCAAGTGTAAGTCTCTTCAGTGGGTTCAACACTGTAGACGAGGTCCAGTATATCTACGCAGAGTATCAGAACAGTGTGACCTTCCAAGTGAATGCTTCTGATGACGGAAGCATAACAAATATAGCAGTGAACACAACAGCAGAATTATACAAAGCTCCTCTCTCATCTGACAACAAGATGAATATTTCGCTCACTTTTAACTCAAAACAGCCAGTTAATATCAAGTAAGTATTATTTAGTGACAAGATAAAGAAATAATTCTGACCTTAATGTTGTAGAGATGGAACTTAAATATCCATCGTATTGTTTCAAGATTAGGTAAAAAAATAACACCAAGCGCTTTTGAATAAAAGTGCAAGTCATACAAATCGGAATTTATAAGAAAAATTAATAGTTTCGACATTTTCACAACACAATAACACGATTTTTGCAGTTAATGAAACCATCACACACACTGTTGCTTGTTTCAGTGTGAAAGCCCTTGACAACTTGCAGGCCGAATCCCCCGATCTCGATATTGCCATCATCTTCTGTACAGGCTGTTCTGGACATGGATCGTGCAATTACAGTGTCCTACAGGAGGATGGGAACTCTACAGACACGTTTAAATACGCTACCTGTGACTGTGACATATATTGGGATGGTATGGACATAAGCACATTAAATTCGACATTAATTAAAATTTTACCTGTCATCATGGTTATACTACAGTTTTATAAAACCCCAGTTTTATACATCTGCAGAGAACTTTGCTTATTTAAAATTACTGTTCTTTCAGTTAAGAATTAATTTTATCAATTTTAGTTACCGTTATTTATGACCACTATTTACTTCAGGTTAGAACCGGTCATAAAACACGATATCTGTCATTTGTCTGATGACATATAGAGCATCAGTTTTCCCGACGTGCGGCATTAATTACTATAAATATGTGCGAAATGCCACCGTCCAGTATAATATTATTGTTCTCTCTTGTATTAAGGTCCTGATTGTGAGTTAGACTATGACGCCTGTGCAGAGGTCCCGTGTTCTGTTGGCCGCAGTTGTACCGACATCCCCGCTGCTCGCCATAAATCAAGCGGCATTTCCCACATCTGTACCCTAAACTAATTGCAATGACTGTCCTTTCAGATAAGAAGAACCGATTTTATTAACGGTGTATATAGCTCATATTTACTATAGATTGAAACCGGTCATAAAACACTGCATCTGCAATTAAGCGTTTGATGACATATAGAGAGTCTGTTTTCCCGATGTTAGGTCATTAATAAGACCAAAGTGCTATGTAACTTATTTTAAATGCTATCTTTGAGCAAATTATATTTTTTTTTGTATTAGGATCTGATTGTGAATTAGACTTTGACGGCTGTGCAGAGGTCCCGTGTTCTGTTGGCCGCAATTGTACTGACGTTCCCGCTGATCTACATGAATCAAGCAACAATTCTCACAACTGTACACCATGCCCACCTGGATACGAAGACAACGGCGCAAAATGTTTAGGTAATTTTATTTTCAAGTTAATTGTATTTATGTAAGACAACAATATCCTTCTGGTTACTGTCGGTGAGCCGTTAAGACGCTGGACTCCAGATCAGATCAAATGGTAATGGGTTAAGAACACTCAATTACCATAGGGTGTAAGTCATTGGGTAAGACGTTTTTAACATGACACATTACTCAGGGCTGTTTCTTTCGAGTGACTATTGTTGAAACTTAACTTAAACTGTTGGTAAAAGGTGTTGCAAGTCAGACCATACCATTAATGCATGTCAACAAACTCGTACATAGCTCGACCTTTCAGTTAAATGTGTGTATGTTGGTTTATTTTTAAGACATGTATCTTCACATATTTAATGTGTACAACAAAATATTAGCATTGATGAAAGATCAGTTTTAAATGTCATTGTACAAATAGGATGCAATAATGAACTATCCAAATTTGTTTTTTAAGGAAAACATTTTTTATATTGAAATTAGTTTTTGTTAGTCCGTTTAGCGAAGATGCGTATTTCCAACGGGGTCATGAACAAGTGAATATCTGTATATATTTGGTTGGTTTGTAATGGATATGTTATAGAGTGGCCATGTTTAAACATCATGAAATATCAAACAGTATTATACTAGTATTTCAGGAAATTAATGAATGTAGGATACAAGCTAATATATGATGACAAGACAACAAATAGCAATACGAGCTCATTCAGCGTAACCCTAAAACAACCTATTATTAATGAAAAGTAAAAACAACAAAAACAACAGAAACATTTCCCCAGTTTGATTTTTCAATATCTATCATAAGAATAATATTAATTGAAACAATAAAAAATATACACAAACCATCGTTACAAGTTTGGTACCCATAAGCATTTTGACTTTTATGTACCTTCTTATTTTGTAATCTTATTATGTCATATATATAACTTTAAACTAATGCCAGGATATGTCAACAAATATGTCTTCTATTTCAGATATAGATGAATGTAAGAACGAATCCCACGGGTGCCAAAAAATTTGTAATAACACAGAGGGAAGTTTCACATGCTCTTGTCCTTCTGGATATAGGTTAGACAAGGACAAGAAATCTTGCATTGGTAGGTCTTAAATAAAGTTCATATGCAGTCATAATCATGATCATTGTCATCATCATCATCATACGCTTTATCCTTCTTCTCAGCAGCAGCAACATCCTCCTCCTCCTCCTCCTCCTCCTCATCATCATCATCATGTTACGACCGGTGTCGCTATTTAAGATTTACAAAAATTAAGATTTATAAAATGCCACGTTTACTAAACGACGAAATGGTGTAACATTAAGAACAAGCCAGCAACAAACTCTTACAATGTTTTATTTTAATAAACAATTAAATCTAACGCGTAATAAAACAATAACAATTAAATCATACAAAATTTGATACTGCAAAAAAATGTTAGTTTACAGTTTGTCCCTTTAGGAAGTGTCCCCGTACTAGTCCAATTAATAATCCAACGTCGAATAATCCTGAAGAGTTTTCGGGAGACTGTCTTCGTAGATATGCACAGCTGAAATAATCCAAACGTAGAACAATACACGAATGTAAATAATGTAATTCCAAATACAACAATTTAATATTTATATCACTGTAAAATATAGTAGGTCTTCGTAAATTCCAACAAAGAAAGGTTTAGTATAGAAGCTGCAAGTATTTTCAAACTTTCTGTCCAAACCTATTGTCCAAACATTACATCCAAACTTCCGACTTAAATCGGCTAACAGGTCCTTATATAGACCCAAAGAATTTCTAGAACGCAGATGTCTCTTGAACTATCACTAAACACAGAACATTCTCGAAACCCAGTTAAAAATAAACAAATGAATTTTCTAGCATGATCCTTTTCTTTCTAACAGTAACGCGAATGCTGGGTCAATAAAACTACAACGGTAAACAACCCTTAACCTGACTAGCGTAGCCTTAAACAATAGTGTACTTCTGTACATAACAATCATCATCATCATCATCATCATCATCATCATCATCATCATCATCATCATCATCATCATCATTTTCATCATCACTATCAATCATCATCAAAAGCAGCAGCATAATCACTTCCTTCACCAACACCGTAATCCTCCTCATTAGTATTATCATCAGACCCTCACTACCAGTATCACCAACAGCATAAGCAAAATAAATTATCTCACACACACGCGCGTGCGCAACTGCAAATACAAACTCACACTCCTGTGCTCGTACTGTCACATACTTAGGCTTACGGAAGGCATTTACGCAGGCACAATATTTTGTTTAAATAAAACGTTAAAAACGATTCACACAAACAACTTATCAAACAGTTACATTTAACGAAAGTGAACATAGAAGTTTGCAAATTCATAAAATTGCCAGTTAAATAAACACATATTGTTTTAGGCTTCACCTTTGCTACAATATAAGCCATATGCCTTTAAACATAAATAAGTCATGTAAAACAAAGACACAATTATTTATCGCGTATTTTATGTATACAATAAGAAGCTGAAGATTTTATAATATTCTTAAAAAGAATGTTTCTTTTTTGCAGACATCAACGAATGTGAGGAAGGCCTGACTAGCTGTCAGCAGCTGTGTAACAACACGATCGGGAACTACACCTGCCACTGTTACGAAGGATTTACACTTTCTACTGATGAAAGAAAATGTGATCAGAATGGTAAGACTAAGTATATATTGCGTTGTAAGAAACCATGGAATCTTTGTATTTTTTCAGTAAGATTCCATTTAAGGATGCATTGTAAAATGACAATATAACTGAAATTGCCTATACATGCCTTTAATACTTGTATAATATTTTGTCGAGCCCATTATTAGAATGGCAGATTTGTGAGTGTGCGTTAGTGCATGCGTGCGTAAGTGCCGTCATCGTCGTTTTCTTGATCACACTGTAACTTGTGTTATTCAAATCTGTTTACTCTTACACTGATTCACATATGGATATGATTAAGGAAAGTAGAATAGACGTACGGTTTCGTGTCAAGTCTCTTGTTATATGTGGAGTTGTTTTCTTATTTGTACAACAAAACATTTTTTTTTATACTTTTTGTCATGTTTTACAGCAAACTTCAGCTGCTCTGGGCTGAATTGCTCTGAGGCTAACATGCTTGGATGCGGTGTTGTGAATGGCAATGCAACCTGTATCTGTTCCCTAGGTTACGAGCTGTCAGCATCAGGAATGTGCACAGGTAAGTCCGTTTAATATAAAACAAAGCTGTAAAGTACACAGCCCTTTACCGCTTGGGTCCTAGTCCTTCTAAGGGCAAAAATTATTGTGCCGTTAAGATAAATGAATGACCAGCGCACTACAAGAACAACGTGTATTTTTTATGTATTTAAATCCAAACAAATACTTTTATGACCGTTTTTTTCTGTATGCATTGACTAGGGATTTTTTATTCAGGTGATTTAAAGGTCTTATCTTATGGCGAAACTTTTAATATATTTGTCATACTTATGGTATTTGTTTGTTTGTTTGTTGGGTTAATTGTCACACCAACAGTATTTCAGTTATCTGGAGACGGTGTCCACTTGAAGCAAATATTCACTGTGTATAGGATGTCGTGAACACCTGGCATGATACCACACCCAGTTACCTTATCCTGACACCGGGCCAACCATTCCTGGAACTACCCTTATATTTGCTTGAGCATTAGCAAGAGAGCTATACCTCAACTATTTTTTACCACTTTGGTATGTCGCAGTCCGGGTTCGAACCCGGGGCCTCCCCTACCTGGAGCCAACGCTCTAACAATCGCGCCACCAGGTCCGGTTTATTGTATTTATTCTTTTTTTTGTAAATTCAAAACTGAATAGGATAAATACGCTTCAAAACCTTCCTTTTGATTAAATCCATGAACACACGTATAAATATTTAATACTTCAGCATGCCTTTATATATTTTCAGATATTAATGAATGTGACCGAAGTCTGTGTTCACAAGAGTGCAGCAATTCTGAGGGAAGTTACTCTTGCAACTGTTACGAAGGTTACACTCTGGAGTCCGACAAACTATCATGTTCAGGTGAGGTGTTTAAAGAGGATTTGCTAATTGGAAGGGTTTCAAGAAACTATTACCGTTGTAATAAAACTTAATTGTCTAGATTCGCGGTTTATACTGATCTGACTGTTCGCATTCTTTTCCCAATGGGAGCTCTTAACTTAGGTGAAAATTTCGAGCATGGTATTTTCCCACCGGGAATTGTCTTATGTTTGGCAAAAAATGTTTAAGTTACGTTAAACCATTTTTGAACACCAAATAGGCCTGTTTCACACTGTACAAGGCGTTCAATGATTTGTTTCTTTATTTGTGTAATGGCTTGTCTTGCATGTTTGTACATACTTTAAGTATTGTTTCAAATTATAATGCCCTCTTATGACACATTTCTAACATACCTTGAAGCTGTTTTATTGCCAGTTCTATCTGGCTAAGTGGTGTGGATCTTTTTCCATTAATAAAAGGCTGAGTGTGGTTTTATAATCAAAGCTGATGATGGCATCTAAATCATAATTCATTTATGTGTTTATAATAATCCCTTTGGCTGACAAAACAGGCACATTTCACAATAACCATCTTTTAATCCAGCCTGCAATGTTCCATACTATGGACGGAACTGTGCAAGTGTTTGCCTGTGTACGGACCAGGCAGTCCGCTGTGATTCTGTGAGAGGGTGTATCTGTAAGGCAGGCTTTACTGGTCTACAGTGTGAGCAGGACATCAACGAATGCGAAGACACAACAATCTGTGCCTCCGATAGAGTGTGTATGAATACAGTCGGGTCGTACCAGTGCAACTGTTTGGAGGGATACAATCTGGTCAACGAAACGTGTCAGGGTAGGTTAAGCTGAGTATCGCGTTTCGATAATCTAATCTGATATTAAAATTTGTCGTGTGTGTACCTAGGAAAGCTTAAGTGCATGCTTGTGTTTCCCTTTTGCTTCTCCAGATCTTTTGCCAGTAGGTCTTTCCTAAGTCAAGATTCATAATAAAATCGTGTGTTTTTGTGAATCCTGATATATATGAATTTTGCTAAATGAATGAGGCCATAAGATATTCGGAATATATTTTTTAAACAAGTAAGATTTTACATTTTCTGCTTAAATTCCTGAAAAATTCAGGAAACGTCATTTTTTTATCCTTGCAGATATTGATGAATGTAGTGACATCACATTAAACACGTGTCAGCAACAGTGTACTAACACACTTGGAAGCTATGTGTGTGGCTGTAACGAAGGTTACATTGTAAACACAAATGATTCTACACAGTGTATAGGTTGGTATCTGTGAATAAATTACTCTACTTTTGATATTCCTGATTATTAGCAAAAGACAGTAAGTATTTAATAACTATTGAGTTAAATAACGGGCTTTGTATACTTTTATATTCGTAAATCTGTTTGTTAAGAATGTATGCTCTTAATATATTTCTCTCCAACTGTAAACAACTGAGGCCACTTTTTGACATCTCCATGTGAAAGTCGATACAAAGTCCTTTTATTCCAAGATAAATTATGGAAGATTACTATTTAGGTCTACATTAAGATGGAGGTGCTACAATTTCTAACCCTATTATTTTAAGAGATAAGGTATCAAAATAATATTCAATTTGTAATATTTGTTCTAGATTTTGACGAGTGTTCCGATGGTGTAGCTGAATGTGAGCACATATGTAGCAACTCAGAAGGCCGATACAGCTGTGAATGTTACTTTGGGTATATCCTGAACCCTGACAGAAAAACTTGTGTGAAAGGTAAGAACAAACCAGATCATTACATAATTATTATTTGTAAGTGTTACACGTTTATCCGCGATTAAGAAATGTAAAATGTTTCTGTTACCCGTAAAAAAAACACATTTAACCACACTGGTTGCAATTATCTAGGTAGGGAAATCAATTACTGGACAGTCGTGTCTAGTAAGTAAACACATTTAAATGTATTTAATTAGCTTCACGTAAACAGGTTACTGTGTCATTTATAATCAATGAGAGGCGGAAGACACGATATAAATTCACTTAATGTGATTTACTTTTTTGATTCAATCGGACAATATCACAGATTAGATATATCCAACGTCATACCGTTTTTAAACGATTGACAGTAACTTGTAAAAAGTAAAAACGTTATTGCTTCCTCGAATTTCAATCTATAATTGTTTTAAGGATGGGATGGGATTAGCCGGCATTTTTGCCGATACTATGCAGCGACATGTCTATAATTATAGCACAGGGGCACTTATGAGGTGCCCAGGGACTGAACCCGGCCGGTCCATTATACTGACACCGACGGGTCAGGTGTAATGCTGTCCTCTTAGCCCCGAGCGTTAGGAGGGAAAACACTACTACCAACTTTAAAGTCTTTGGTTTGACCCGGCCGTGGTTTGAACCCACGACCTCCCGAATAATTGTTTTTACTTTATTATTAACAATTATATTTATAATTAAGAAACAAACTGTTTATGTCTGTGATTGCTTCCTCGAATTCCAATCTATAATTGTTTTACTATTATTATTAACAATTATATTTATAATTAAGAAACAATCTGTTTATGTCTTTGATTGCATTTTTGCAAATCATTTCATTTCGCTAAGTGGAGAGCCTTTGTGTTCTGATCAAGTCCATTTTATATAGATTTCTTATATGTTGAAAGCTGAACAAAGCGGTGATATATAAAATTTAAAATCTTCAGGTTAATGTAACTCTTTATTTCTAGTGGAGGACCCCTGTGTTATGTTACCGAATGTCAGCTGTTCCCAGATATGTCTAGTTATCAACGAACAAGCTGTCTGCTCCTGCCAATCTGGCTACAAGCTTGGGGTGGATAACCAGACTTGCATCGGTACGTCAACTTAACTCTTTGTGTATTGCTGGGGACAGAAGTGATAGTCTGGTTGTGTTTAGACTTATTTTGCTTTTCGTATGCAAACGCTAACAAATATGGAATTGCCGAAGAACGGCATTTATTTTAGGGGTTTTAGGAGGGAGGCAACGACACGTCGGTCAGATCACCAGACGCTGTTTGCTTAAAGCCGTATTGTCTCTAGAGTGGACGTCGTTTCACCTTACCAAATTTTTTATATGGTCTGTGGTTTATATTTATTACTTACTTACAGCACTTAGGAATACAAGTCTAAAAGCTGATCATCTTACGGACCAGTCTGTTAAGGCAGTTTTATTGCCTTAACCCTTACTGTGCAGTTTATGTATCAATGTCAATTCACCAACAGACTTATATACACAGGTTTGTAATGGCTTTTGCATCTGCTCGCCCACTCTCTTAAGTTAACTCTCAACTTTGTCTAGTTTCATTCTTTTTGTGAAGTTCTTTTTTCACATTGCCACCAGCAACTGCACACATTAACATTGCAACAAAACGTTCATCGTGATTTTGGTAGGTCACACTTTGCGCTCAACTGATCATTATCAATAAAACCAGTAAATTTTATGATCCAATAATTTCTTGCTTTGAATGTTTTGAACAAAGTACACCTTTGTTTCTGATGTAATATGGCATATTATTAATAAAATCAAATATACAGATGATAGAATTTTGTATGATTTGAACGCCGCATGCCCTTTTGAGTGACATACCAGCGCTTTACTGACTCCGCCACTGAGCCATGTTGAATGTTTTTTTGTAGTTCTGTTATACGTCGAAACCAGCGCAATGTTTACTTTAAAGGTCATTCGCTATCGTTTTTGGTCAGTCTTATGTTGTTGCATTGCAAGCCAATTGATGTAACTTTTGATGAAATACTGTGTACGAGCATCCTGTGCGCACTGATGAATCTTTGACGCTTAATAATATTTGCAACAAGATTTGTTCGGCATAAACAATCCAAAATCGCACAGGTGCTGATCATCTGATGTTGTTATTCTCTTTTAGTGTAGAATGCTGAACTACCCATGTTACATTAATACCTTAATTGTCAGACTTGGTGCGTTTAAAGTAGAAGTTAAGCTTAGTTTTTTTTTTGGAATATGTTTATAAGATAAAATAAGTCGCCAGTCTAAAAGCCCGTTGTTTGTTTCTTGCTTTCTTCTTTCTTGATGTAAATGAATGCCAAAACCCAAGTCTCAGTCTAAAATCGCTTGTTGATTTATTTAACGTGTCTTTGCAGATGTGAATGAATGTCTTATGCCAGATCAAAGTCTGAAACTGATTGTTTTCCCCTTTTTTTATAAATTATTGCCTCAACTCACATCTCAGTCTCAAATCTGCTGTTTACTTTTTATGTTATCTTTACAGACGTGAATGAATGCCTAGATTCAAATCTGAATAAGTGCAGTAAAAAGGATTCATGTGCCAATAGTGACGGAGGATATGTTTGCTCATGTGATGTTGGATACAAACTAGAAAATGATAAGCGTACCTGCAAAGGTAAGGAATTTTCTAATGCAATTACAAGTATATCTATTTTATCATAATTTATAGAAAGCTTTCTTACACGTGTTCAAGGAGGGTTATGATTTATATGAGAAGGTAATTATACAAATATATTCTTTAATAATCATCGCTTACTATACGTGTACAAACACATTTTCATAGTTTGATCTAAGTAATGTTTAATTTTACTTCGTAAGCCGATAATACGATATCGTAGAAACTAAAAGTTTGTTTGGTAGATTCATCTTCACTTATAATTAATTTTTATATTCGAAATCAATCTTAGAACGCTTAGGTCCATGTTCAAAAAGGTAATAGAAAACAAAATTAAAGGGCTATATATGTATTAAAAGGTTCTGTTAATACGGGTTTAAAACACTGTATCAGGCAATGTGTATTGGCTCAATTTCATGAATTTTTAATCACCTATGTTCCTCAGATATATGATACATACGGACATGTGAAATTCTAAAAGATATAGTTACACAATTTGTTCGATCCTTCCTAGCATTTTTTGTATATGATGAAATAATCTGATGATCCAACATAATAGTGGACGCTTGTATAATTGATACATCGATATCTCGTCCGCGCCTGATATTTTAATACACTACCACTTTCTCATTTTACCTATTATAATCAAAGGGGTTTGTGAGGTACAAATCCGTAATATTCACATTCACATCTTTCTGGAAAAGTAGAAGAAAAGTCGATACTAGACGTAAAATGTGTCTTTAAAGTATGTAGGTTGCAAGTTGTATTGCAGCAGACATATCTGAACAGCTTGGGAGTTTGAAGGAATTATTGGTTATAAAGAAATGATCCTTTTATTGTTCAGACCAATGCCAATTACTTTTATTCGTTAAGTCCTCTCAATTGTATGTTTTATACCATGATATTTCTTAAATGGTGATTCTTATGTATCTAATGCTATACTATAATATGAGACCTTATCAGAACATATGTCTGCCTTATCTGTACTGGGGAATCAATGATCAATGAATCAAATAATCACGCGGGCATTATATCTTCTATAGCTTGTGATAGTAACCACTACGGCCAGAATTGTTCCCAGCCGTGTAACTGTGGTGCTGGAGCTAGTCGCTGTGACCCGGGCACAGGATGTGTGTGTAAGACAGGATGGATCGGGGTAAAGTGCGACAGCGATAAAAACGAGTGTGAATCAACCCCGAAACCTTGTTCTGGAGCCAACGAAGAGTGTGTAAACTCCCCCGGCTCATTTCAGTGTAGATGTGTCACAGGTTTTACCAATAACAACGGGGTCTGTGCAGGTATGTTTTTTTATTGTTTAAATATGGACTCAGGAGTCCTACCAAAGTAGTGGTTATGGATTTACAAATAGCATCAGGTCTATACAGGTATGGATAACTATGCCTTCTTACCAATGCATATGTTTTATTAGCTGTGCATTCTTTTAGCAGCGTTTTTATTGTATTTATGTTTTATGATTAAATATGAACTTATGGGTTCTACGAGTTTAGATGTGTTACTGGCTTAACAAATGTCAGAAAGTATGTACAGGTGTTGGTTGTTCATATGTAATTATGTACGCACGGTTCAAACCTGTGTTAATGAATGCATCTGATTGGTACACGTATTATGTATGTCTTTTGCGGTGCAAAAACTTTAATGTTAGACTAATTAATTTTCCTGCCTCAGTTGTCTTCAGCAAACATTGGTTGTCTAGGGTCTTACTCTTCTACTTATAGTTGCATGATGTTGCTCCCCTGGCTATCAATGCTAATTTTATATTATAAAATTCATTTGGTTGTGATTGTCTTTGATGAAACACTTAATTTCTTTGTAAATTGTAAGTTATATGTAATTACAGGTACAGTGCATTACATGAAGTGCCAAATGTATAAATCCGAAAGACACAACACAAACTAACCATACTAAAATAAATCATTATTTTGTTTAATTTTTGTAATTTCTGCCCAAAATAAAGAATTAGGCGAAACTTAGAATAGCATACATTTAAGTTGTTATGCGTTTTATACATATATACATATACATGATTACAGGATACATGATTTTATCTTTCCTCTTCTAACTGGTTGTATTTATTGTGGCTTTTGAGATTGAAATAGAAGCCTATCGAACATATGGCTCTTTTGCAGATATAGATGAGTGTAGCAGTAAGAGTTTGAATAACTGCAGCCAGACATGTACCAACACAGAAGGAAGTTACACGTGTTCTTGTCAATCTGGATTCTCAAAGGACGGACTCTACCAATGTATAGGTGAGACGAATGTTATTGTATAAAATAATGGATGGACATGTACTATTAATATTGCTTTATTTCAGTACATAATCGAGAACATTAGTTTGAAAATAGATAGTACACATGTGCTTGGGAAAGACACTTTTTACTAATCAGGCCTTCACTTCGTGAGTTGAAGTCTTGGTTGTGCCTACAACTTTATTGCAGAGAAGGTCTTCTTATTGACCTGCAGAGCACGGGGATTCTGCCTAGACATTCGTCTATCGTCTCATCACGAATGTATTAGCCGGATATTGCCAATACAACCTAAACATGTTTTGAACTAATATTTGAACTCATATCGATATAATCATAACAAAAACTTTGTGCAAGAAGTTTGACATTATTGGAAATTCAAAGTGGCACACTTAAACCTACCGCCAAATAAGAAATCAAACGTTCCAGAGGTACTGCATTGTAAAATTCGTGAAAATTCATTAGCAATCATCATTTGTTTTTACAGATATCGACGAGTGTGAAGGTCAGCATGCCTGCAGTCAGTTGTGTACTAATACACTGGGAAGCTACAGGTGCTCCTGTCAGGAGGGGTTCAAACTCAACACAACAAACCGGAAGGAATGTACACGTACGTAGATTGTGCAGCCTGCATATTAAAGCCTGTATAACCATCCGGAGAAGGTTTTACACTACTTTATTTATATTCGTTTATTTACAATGTGCTGTGACATGTATTTATGTTCCAAAATCCCATTTGGAGGAGGGTATATATTTGGTGTTTTATATTTGCAGGTATTACAAAGAAATTAAACAATAACCGTTAATATAAATATATTTTTCGTTTCCGGGAAATATCTACAGTTCCTTGAGATATTTTCACTAAATTTAGTAGTATCTGAGTATGGAAAGAGAAAGTTTGGGGTTACTTTTTTAGTCAATTGAGTCAAGTTTAAGGTAATTCTAATAAGACTTCTTCCCTGTTTTCGCCGAATGTATTCTGTTAGGATAGATAATCTTATCACATTTTGTATATAAGGTCATTAAGAGAAAATGTGCTTTGTATCTGTTAGATCAATCGGTTCAAGGTCAAGGTCACTGTTGCTAAAAGACTCTTTTTGGTGAATATCTTTTACTTTAACAGAGATAGACTTACCAAATTTGATACGTAGTTTCTTTATTGGAAGAAATGATGTTTGGCATTGTATTTTTGGTTAATCGGGGCTAGTTCTGCTGATTCACTGTTGCTGTTTTTTGTTTGTTTCGGTTAATTATCTTTTGTTAGAATAGAGACAATCTTATAGACTAGGAAAATATGAAAATATCCTGTAATAATCACCCCTAACTCAGAACTAACTCTAGACTAAGGCATAAAGAGTAAATGTAAAAGTGACAAAAATACTTAGACGAGAAATTACATACAAAATGAAAATCCAGCAGTTATCGCCTTGGAACAGCCAAAACCCGTTTTCGCATCGCTGTGCGTATTTCTTGTTTGTTAATATTTTTCTCTCAATATTTCAGCCATTAGAGAATGTACAGGCAGCAACCTTTGCGGAGCCAATGCAGTTTGTAGTATTATCAACAATGTGACAACGTGCCTGTGTGATAAAGGATACACGTTTGAAACTAACTCCAATACAAGTTGTACAGGTATAATGTAAAATGCATCAACCGCCACATTTCTTAAAGTATGAACTTGGCAAAGGTAAAGCTCTAAATCAAATGTTAATATGACAAGAACGCTCGACTCAAGCTATAACATTAAAAAAGAAACAAAACAATAATTTCGCCTTGAAATGATCAGTCGGTAAACGGCTAACTTGGGTGCTTGAACAGGACTGTAGAGATGTGAAGTGAAAGTGACCCTTCTTGAGGTTTGTCTCAAAAGTAAATACATGTATCCTATATAATTAAGGTTACTAGCAATAAGCACTTGCATCGAGATTAAAATGTGAACAAAAATCCTATTAAGTTACAATCTAACAGTAAATGCAACGAACTATTTAAATTTATTTACAAAATATGCGAAAATTCATCAGATACAGTTACCAATAAATATTAGAAACACAGATTCATAATAAAAACAGCCAAGGCGATAGCGAATTTCCAGATACGTCATCTTATATTAGATAGTTTACCTATTTATAGTTCTAACTTCAGAAAAATATAACATGCTTTATTTACTACGTTTTGAAAAGTTAATAAAATGGTTAAAATCAAAATACCATTAATGTTTTCTCAATGTCATGCTTCCAAATTATATTAAAACATTGAAAAAGAAAAAATGTACACAGTTAACTTCTTTTAACAACTTTAAAATGATATTTTAAAAATTCTTTTCAGACATTCTTGAGTGCGCTAATAATCCCTGTGGTCAGAACTGCACGGAACGTCCTGGAAGTTATGAATGTAGTTGCACCATACCAGGTTATCGACTTGATACTGACATGCATTCATGTACAGGTAAATTATAGATGTGCTTTACAATTTGATGTTTAGACCTCATTTATTTCTTTCAATGAAATTCATTTAAGCTTAGTAAGTCATAAACGTCGTTAAACTCTGTGCGTCGTATTTGTTCAGGAGAGTTGCAAATTAGCTAACCTAAGCACAAAAGCTCAAGGTAAAAATGTTTGGTACCACTGCGGACTTCGGCGTTCCTTATCGGCCGTTCGGCGTCAGCATTTAGTCTGTTTAGCGGTCTTTCTTACCGTGATAAAATACGAGTCTTATTTCGGTAATCGACGGTCTATTTTATTTATTTATTTTTATATTTCTTTTTGCATGTCTGTAACATTTATGCAGGCATTGCAGAAAACGACATATTTTATTTATTTTATTTTGATATTGAATTGTCTAAACTTTTAAAGTACATGTACATAGAGACTGTACGTCCATGCTAAGGAAAAAATAGATAAGAATGCTCTGCAGTACGTCCTTTGATGTTCGGAATGAATGTTAAACGTGGTATCCGACAGTTTTAACAACCAAAATATTGTTTCTCTAATAAGCAAATGTCATTGTTACCTGAAAAGATCCTACAAAATGCTTTTCATTGATGCCCAAGATCAGTGTGAACTGTGAAACATAAATCCCTATTCCTCACTGCAAACAGGTATTTTCTATCTGAGCCACGCTGCAAAGATAGCTATTTCTTTAGCTAAGAAAACCACGTGACAACTCATATTTGAGATTACGTTATATCGTCATCCTGGTAATTTGCTCTGACGCCGATATCTATTTTAAGCAGGGTCACGATCGTGATTATTTATAGATTTGAAATGTTTGAACTTTTAGTGTGTTTTTATAGCGATTTGTACTGTCTAACAATATATTCAGTGTTTAAAACCGTCTTTACTTAAACTAATCTATGAGTTCATGCAGAAATTCTGTCCTTATTCCCCATATCAGTGGTAATGTATTGTTACATGAATTTGATATCGGCAAACTGTCGGATACCACCTTTAATTTACTGAGATTATTGATTAGCAAGAAAACGGTAAATAGCAAGAAAATGTTTTGTTTTTTCTAAGCGATATATTCAGTATGCACAGAAAAATATTACTGTAGATGCAATGTTTGTGTAGTATCGAAAGATACTCGCAATGTACATAAACGATTTCTGTAAGGTCCGCGCAAATCTAATAATAGCATATCCAGCGTGCGGGAATGCTTTTATGGCATCTCTGAAGTGTTTGTGGTCAAGAGATTTGTTTTAGGACTCTGGTTCAAATAAAAACATTTGCCATGTCACGATAAAGTTTTCAGAAGGATTTATTAAAGATTCAGATGATAAATTCGCAGCAGTTTGCATAAGAGAATCGTGCTACAAACCAAGAAAACATTTATAACATGGCTGTAGTGTTCTTGGTCAAGACGTTAATGTTATGGACTCGGGGTCGGAGACTTTTGGGTTCAAACCCTAGACCTGACATGAGATTGTGTTCTTTGTCCAAGACTTTTATTACTATCTTATTAACATAAACAGAATAGGTTCAGACTAAGTTTTACTTCCTTGCATCCAGATATACTAAATAGCAGTATCCATCATGATTAATATTAAAATATTGCTTTTCATAATAAGTCAGTTTGATATTTTGTAGTATTTTGGTCCTAAATTGAATGACATGCAACCTATGACTCGACAGCAACTTTAGTTCAGTTGTATTCTTAATGACAGATCAGTGTGACATTATAGACCACAGTAGCACAAACTTACTTAATAACATTGCTTTGTTACAACATTAGTTCTATCGGTAATAAGGACATACTAGATCTTTCCGTTTTTTACTGTGTCTCTCAAATTGGCTTTATTCATTTCACTTTAAATGTGTGAAGTAGGTTAAGTTTAGGAAATAATAAACATTGTTCTTTGTATACACAACCCAAATACAAAAATGCTTCCATACGAAACAAATTTGAAAATAAAAAAATAAAAAATAAGATACCGAGGAAGAAAAAAATGTAATGTTACAGAAAAATACTACCTAAAAATATTGATTCGTGTAATGTGAATCTGTTGCACATGTGCATTTTCTGTTTGTACACATGAGTTTTATAGTTAATTACAATAATGTTGGCAACTTTTTTTCTACATATGTAACATCTTGGAAAACCTATTAAATGGTGTTGGTTTTGCTTTTTTTAAATCATTCTATAGCCTAAGGAATTAACATTACACTAATCTTTCTTCATATTTATAGTTTAATCATATTTACAGTTTAATGAAAACCTTCAAATAAAAACCACAACTTTTCAAATATGCCATTTGTGATTTGCTTACATATTGCTTTAACATGTTTATTTCTATTGTTTTCAACTAGGAGGCCACACCGGAGGCCAGATTTATGGCACAATCATTACCAAAATTATTGTTTATCTGCATGAAATCCTGACTTCTAAACTAAGTTAAATGTGTCTAAAGGTGAAACATGAATAACAGTGTAAGCGCCCTTATCTATTATTTTTGGCCAAGTACATTTGATTGTGGCTTATGGGGAAAAGTGTGCTGGAAGTTGTCTCATCCTGATCTGCACTACCTACTGATGCATCTCTACCATACGTCTAGGCACATTAGCACGTATATCCAAACTTTTGTTCTTTAGTTAGCTTTAAATTTATATCCATGAATGTATTGCAGAATGCGACGACCGTCACTTTGGCAACAACTGCACAAGCAACTGCACCTGTGACATTTACAATAGTGTGTTATGTAACAAGACAAACGGGTTGTGTGTTTGTAAGAATGGCTGGACTGGTGCTACGTGTGTCGTAGATGTCAATGAGTGTTCAAACACCAGCACCAACACCATCATCTGTCCGACCAATTCTACCTGTTTCAATACTAATGGATCTTATGCATGTCAATGTGACGAGGGTTACAGCAAGTCAGCTGATGGTGCCTGTGTTCGTAAGTATTATTTATTATTTTTGTATTTCAACATTTTTTTGTCATTTTTGTCATTCTTGTTATTTAACGGTGGATATCACAGGTCCGTACACTGAAGCTAACTGGACATCGAACTTCAAGGCAGACAAAAGCTGTCTTGGGATGAGCTAGTTGAGGAACCGTTAGTGTTCAGGATTTGGCGGTGTCAACACACGGGACCGCTAGGCTTGACAGGGACATTTAATTTCGACGGGACAGCCAGCCCACACCATCGCAAGAGTAATAATAAGAGGCCTGGATAACAAAATTGAATATGGTTATGCAGCTACTGCTAATGATGATGGATCTATTTTTGTCCTGCCTATTATAAACAAAATAAATGTTCTTCTAGACCTGCACAGTCATTAATAACAAGCACATAGTTTATGCTATGTCAAATGATCTTTAAACTCCTATGAAGGCACTAAATGGATACGCCAATTTATTCATTTTCAACCCCTTTTCAGCTTGCCAAGCGGGGTTTTACGGTAGAGATTGTTCCAGCATTTGTAAATGTGTGGCGAACAATATAGAGTCATGTGAACCCGTTAGCGGAGATTGCATCTGTAAACCTCAATGGATAGGTGCTAATTGTAGCGTAGATATAGATGAATGCAAGGTGGTACCTGAAATCTGCAACAGCGACCTGAAGACCTGTGAAAACATACCTGGCTCCTACAAATGTAACTGCAAACATGGCTACACAATCCATGCAAACGGCTCCTGTATAGGTCAGTTTGTTTTTAATGTACCTTTGTATTATAAAATGTGTCCTTCAAGCATAATCAAGTAAAAACTGAAAGCTTCGCTGTCTTATGACTAAACACCATTTAGTGCCATTTTACAAATGATTTTTACACAAGTTATCAGTATAACATTGCATGTGTATAAATATTCTAAAAGCCATATACATGTACCGTTACATAGCAATACACGATCAGCCCTATGATAGCGATTAAGCAAAACAACATTGCATATAACTGTTAAAGTTAAGATAATAAGTTTACTTTGTAATTGCATATCTGCACCTACAATGATATTTTGTGATTCTAGATAACCAAGAATGTCTGCTTGGCACGGACAGCTGCGACAAAACCACTGAGTACTGTGTGAACACGCCAGGAGGTTTTGATTGTCGCTGTTTACCTGGATACAGTGGCAGCAGTCCCAATTGTTCCGGTAAGTGACATTTTAGTAAAGTATGGACAAGCGGAACGAAATAAAATTGTGATTTATTGTACAAAATGAGTGCAAAACCTAGATTATAAGTTATAAACTTAATTATTTTAGTGAAATCCCAGAGCATTTGCATGTTTGGACTTTGCTCAGCGAGTGTACTTGAAAGGTTCTCCTATAAATGTTCTAATTCCTTATAGTCCTCATTGTTCCTTCTCCCAATAGTACTGTCCTTATAGTTGTCTGGAGCATTAACTATCCATGTATGTTCTTAACGTAGCAAAACAAAGGAGTGAGTGGACTTTATGATGGGCGTTGCATAACATACTTACACTATTCTGCTATAAAAGGTATAACCACTCAGAGCATTGGTACATTTAACTTTTTAACAGCTCGTTCCAACACTCAAATTACCTACGTTTTAAGTCCATCGGAATATATTTGCCCGAGGTTCTTAAGGACTTTGCTAAGAAACACACGCACACATATTCAATTAGAACATACCATTGAAGGTTGTCTACTTTGACCTTAATTATAATCAGAAATGTTACTTAATTGTAGCCTGTAACAACACACATTGGGGTGTTCAGTGCAATATGACGTGTCAGTGTAACAACACCAACAGTCTCCGATGTGATAGCGCGATGGGTTGTGTCTGTAAGGATAGCTGGACAGGTCTGACCTGCTCTGAAGACTTAAATGAGTGTGACTTAAACCTACATAACTGCTCCCAACATTCTACCTGTAGTAATATCCACGGCAGCTTCATGTGCATTTGTAACCATGGTTACATCAAGACGGGAAATGTATGCGTTGGTGAGTTTTATTTATTGTTTGAGTATATCATCTCAAATATTCGTATGGATTTACATTTTACATTTACAAGCATTTAAGAATGTTGAGAGTGTATTGTTTGGATAGTACTGCATTTAAAGTTACATTTACAGTATTATAAGAGTGTGACTTCAGACTGAGAGCTACATGTCATTTACGCCTTTGCATTTACAGTTTTTACTTTACTTTTTTTATATCTGTTTCCATGCAAAGTGTGTGTTTAAGACCAAATGTTTCTGAATTGTTTTAATATGTTTGCATTGTTAAGCATTTTGTTATGTAGGAAGAACAACAACCCCAACGACGACAATGAAAACAACGACAACACCACCAATATAACAACAACAACAACAACAACAACAACAACAACATTATAATAATAATAATAATAATAATAATAATAATAATATAATATTATTAAATGTTTAACATAATTTCCAGCCTGCAGCAACAACAGTTATGGATCTACCTGTAATAATGATAATAATAATAATAATAATAACAATAATAATAATAATAATAATAATAATAATATAATATTATTAAATGTTTAACATAATTTCCAGCCTGCAGCAACAACAGTTATGGATCTACCTGTAATAATGATAATAATAATAATAATAATAACAATAATAATAATAATAATAATAATAATAATAATAATAATAATAATAATATTAAATGTTTAACATAATTTCCAGCCTGCAGTAACAACAGTTATGGATCCACCTGTAACAGTTCCTGTGACTGTGAAGTTTCCCACACCACCAATTCCAGCCAGTCATGTGACCACATTAACGGCACCTGTCTTTGTAATGAGTTCTGGAATGGTGCCCGCTGTCAAATGGATATTGATGAGTGTGCGCTTGGAACCAGAATCTGTGGGGCGAACCAGGGCTGTCACAACACTATGGGTTCTTCAGAATGCTCGTGTCTCACTGGTTATGTACCAAATGCTGCAAACACCAACATGTGTGTTCCTGGTAAGCAGAATTGTGATATATTTTCTTTATGAAAGCTCTGCATACACTAGGACCTTGACGATAAACTGTCTTATATACCAATCTTTATCATTTTTAATCTCACTTTCAAAGTGATAGACATTAGGCAGAAGGTAAGGGTCGAGAACCAAAACCGGTAGACCCGCAAAGTTTACCGCGATAGAAATTATATAATCTGGTTACATCGCACATACCTCATTCACAATAGAATTATGGACCTCGGTGTTCATTTGCGCCAAATCCAGTAATTAATACATTTTAATCAATTTAAGTCTGAGTTTATTTTCAATTGTACCTACAGTTCAAACAGGCTTAACTATCGATGTAAATATTTTATTATTATGTTCTGCTACAGAATTGATTATTATTTTAATATTGTTTTAGATACACGCACAACTACACAGTTTACACCAACAGGTAAGGTTAACATTTGTATCAATCTTCTTTAAGAGTACTTACACTGACATAGATTGTGTCCATGCTTTTTAAGAGGATTAAAACTAAAATATTTCTACCAGTGATATTTCTAAGTGAAAAATGCAACTTTTATTCAATGTTCTTTAAAAGTGGTAAAAGTAAGAGCATTGGTATTAATATTCTTATAGAATGTGATAAGGGGAATACTTGTGTTAGTGTAGTGCTGAGGACAGATATTTGTGTCACTGTTCTTTGAGGGTGTGGTGAAGAAAAACAGCCATCAACTGCGAGCAATTTTCAAATTTCTAACCGATTTATTTCACGAAAAAAAATTATGCTTGGGCTTTCATGGTGAAAACCCAGACGTTTTCTGCGCAAGCAGATAAAACATCCCACTCATAAATATGTAAACAACAACAGATGCAACAACAACAGGAGCAGCTGTAACTTCAAAGATGAACGCGTTTTCGGGTCCCTAACTTGGTCGGTTACTGCTCATGAAAAACAAAATGTAGATATTGTTTTGTATGATACTATTTAGTTTTGTTAAATACACAGCTCTAAACTATCCTAAAGATTATACACAATATTAAATACAGCCTTAGCGTCATTAGAAAGAAATTTCAGACATATGGTATATTAACCAATCTACTCCTGTGCAAAAATAATCAAAAACAACAACACAATCATGAAATATTTGATAAAAAATTAACCCCATTGAAAATCAAATTTCTTCTTATTGCAAACATTTCTTTTAAATTAGTTTTCATAACGATTGATTAGATTGTGTTTGTTAATCTTATATTTTTGCAACGAGTATAAAATATCAAATTTAAAACAAAACTTTGGCAAACTAGCGCTTACCGTGTTCGGTCTTCAGTAATGTTTGATAAAATATGAGTAGCTCTAGTTGTGTCGGAAATCTTTCTTGTTCCAAAGAAATTCTGTATCAAATGTATGTCGAAATCAGCCACCTTTACTTAATGATGCAAGTCAGACTTAAAATAAATTGACCATTTAGTAGGTGCGGCAATAGAATGAAGAGTCCACTATAAATTTAAAAGTGATGACAATGAGTTGTCTAGCTGTCTCTGAATAATGGTCAAATGACAATATAATGTTTGTTATTTAAGCTCCTTATCGTTTACAGAGGAAGAAAGGAAACCGTTTATTTCTCTGAGTGACTTTTACAAAGCTCCGAAGAACTTTGATGTTATTGTTGTTTGGCCGAGTTATGTCCCGAACACATATAAATGAAAAAGAAAGGGACACCAAACACCATGTTAGTGTGATTGCCGATTCTCCTTGGAAGAACTAAAATATTGAACATTTGCAACAACGAAATAATTACAAACTACTTGTACAGATATCATGAACGTTCTTATAATGGTTACAGATAAACAGATTGTGGTGAAGCTGTTTGTACGTTTTAACTACACGGTCAATGCGTTCAGAAACCTCAGCGTATTGGCCACATATAACTACTTCAAGAATCAGACAGAAACCGGTGTAAGTAATTGTTTGTTAAACAAAGAAATCGCAAACCTAGTGTTTTTCATACAATTATACATCACAGCTGCAACCCGGCAGTACTCCATCCATAATTTGGTGTAATATTTAAAGCAATGCAGTTGCTGCAGCAGCTTATAATAATAGATATACATTACCTAGTTACGTATAGGTTATTCCGCTTTGAACAATATATACTGCCGATCAGAACAGAAAAGAAATCTTGACCCAGGACTGACCAAGCAAGCAGCTTGTCTAATAATCATAAACCTAGTCATGTCTATAAAGTGTATAGTAGAGCTGAATAGTCTCCAAAGCGTGTTTAAACTTTTGTTAGATAATTCGTTTGAATGTTTAATTCGTGATTAAACTTCAATGAAGCTACAATACGGATGATTATTATTATAACTTGAGGGTTAGATTGAAACTGTGTAGTACTCTGTTACTTTATATTTTGCAGATCCGCAATTTGTACAGAGAGAAGATGGGAGATAACCTTATTGATGTATTTGTATTAAATATCACGTAAGTTACTTTCCACATTGTCTTCCAGTGACATGAAATGATATAAGTTTAGTAAAACTGCTTAGGGTTTCAATAAGACTATTCGTTATTCTATAAAATCATCATACTCCTTTTGTTTGTGAGGAAAACCTTTAGAAAATGCGAGGTTGAAGCACTCCACAAACCCGGTTTAAACCCTGTTATCAGTCGGTTTTGCCGAGTGACCGTTCCAATAAGTTTACTTTTGGGTTTTCGTCTGTGTCGCAAGTCCATAGATACGAAAAAGGTGAATTTCAGAAACTACTCGCGGTCAGTCGTCTTGCCTGGGAATAAATAGTGCGTTAACAGAAAGAAATATGTATATCGAAGGGTACTAGACGCGTTAACTGTGTCTAACATGTATCAGATGTTAACAATCTGTTTTAACTAGAATGTCAAGTAATTATATTGTATAATGTAGATAAACATTAAATATAGATTTATGAATAAAACGTGCAATGTGCAAGAATATCAGTGGCTAGAGTAAAGGGTCTAAACGAACTGCGAGCTGTTTTGTGCCTCTCTGTAACAGCTTATTCATGACAAAGGTTATTCGTATCATCTCAGCAGCTCTGTCAACATTTTTAGATCAGATCACAGGGTGAAGTTAACAATATAAATAACTGGGAGTTCATGAAGTGTATTTTTGTCTAGTCCGGCAGTACTTATGGGCATTTTAGATCTAATTGTAGTAAACATTCAATCATAAAGAAGAGAATAATAAAACAGTTTCTAATATCGGATGTTTGTAACTGCGTTGTAACTTTTGTTCCAATGTATAATCAATATCTTCAAAAGAGGTGTTTTTGCTACTGAAGACTTTCAATTGCGTTATACATTTTGTGTACCAGCGAATAATTTTGACCAATATTTGCGCACCTTTAGTAGCTAACTTTTAGCGCTTTGATCCTTTTTATGTGTAATGTCTCGTCTCACTGTTTTTTTTGTCATTTTCAATTTTTCTTTCAAACTGGAAAGATTTGTGACCATGCATATCTGCTGAAACATTTAAATATGGTTAGGCAAAACAAAGTCTCTGTAAGAGTATCACAGTATGACCCGAAATGACAAATTTAGCACACACAAAAAGAATTGTAAAGACCGTCTTTTTAGCTCACCTAAGCACAATGTGCTTAAGGAGAGCTTTTGTGATACTGCTTCGTCCGGCGTCCGTCGTTCGTCGTACGTAGTTCGTCGTTCGCCGTCAACATTTTAGCTTGTGAACACACTAGAGGCCACAGTTCTTCATCAAACTTGGTCAGAATGTTTGTCTGTATAAAATCTTGGAAAAGTTCATTATTGGGTCACCTGGGGTCAAAAGTAGGTCATTAGGACAAATTTTAGAAAAAACTTGTGAACTCATTGGAGATCACATTTATAGCCCAATCTTCACCAAACTTGGCCAGAATGTTTGTCTGCATGAAATCTTAGATGAGTTCGTAAATGAGTTTCCGATAGTAGAAACTTTTTTATTACTGTGGGGTCAAAAGGAAGGTCACTAGGTCAAATCTTAGAAAAAGGTTGTGAACACACTAGAGGCCATATTTATAGGCCAATCTTCACTTAACTTGATCAGAAAATTTGCCTGCATGAAATCTTAAATGGGTTCATAACTGGGTCACGTGGTGTCAAAAAGTAGGTCACTAGGTCAAATATTAAAAAAAGCTTGTGAACGCACTAGAGGCTACATTTTAGGCCAAACTTCATATAAAAATTGGTCAGAATGTTTGTCTGCATGGAATCTTGACCGAGTTCATTATTGGGTCATGCGGGGTTAAAAAAGGTCACTAAGTCAAATCTTAGAAAAAGCATGTGAACACACTAGAGGTCCCATTTATGGCCTAATCTTTACCAAACTTGATCAGACTGTTTGCCTGCATGAAAACTTGGATGAGTTCATAACTGGTCACGTGGGGTCAAAAAGTAGGTCAGTAGGTCAAATCTTAGAAAAAAGCTTGTGAGCACACTAGAGGCCACATTCATAGGCCAAACTTCATCAAACTTGGTCAGAATGTTTGTCTGCATGAAATCTTGGATGATTATTTTATTGGTTCACGTGGGGTAAAAAATAGGTCACATTTTAGAAAAAAACCTTGTAAAACACTTAAGAGAGGCCACATTTATGGCCCAATCTTCTCCAAACTTGGCCAGCATGTTTGCCAGTATGAAATCCTACTTATGTTTTGAAGTGAGTCATGTTGATTCAGTAGGTTACTTGGTAAAAGTCTAAAAAATGTTATCAACCCAGTGGCCACACTAATGGTCCAATCTTCACAAAGATTTCTAAATTGAATAACTCTTAATTACTTGATGCCAGATTTGAGCCTACTAAAAGCCTGTGTCATCAGGTAAGCGATTAAGTGCCATCATGGCCCTCTTGTTGAAGAATGTTTAGCATGATTAAAAACATTGACACGTTTTATGTTTATTTCAATTTGTCGCAGTTCGTTTAATTATCTTACTTGCCGACAAGTATTGTATATAATACCAGTGAAGAAGTGTTACGAAAAAAAACAACAACATTTAACTTAAACTTCTAAGCATATAGACAAATTACTAACGAACAGATAATAAGTGTATGCATATTTAAATAAGTGAAAGAGATACACTATCCATTTATACGAAAGGAACATTGAAAATAACCGCCAATTGGATGTAGTTGGAATAATCTACTCTATTTATTGCATGTTTATGAACTGTATGTGCTATATTTGTCGCTGTCGTTATTTATGTATTATTTGTCGATGTCTTTAATTATGTATTATTTTATTAATGCCAGATTTGGGAGCATTCAGGCCGACGTTTTAATAAATATGAAAGACAATCCAGCAAGTATCCAAAGTTACGTTGATACGTCTGCAGGTCTCGCCAATGAAACGTTAGGGATAGACGTTGATAACCAGCATATAACGGCCGCATTTATCAGTATGGAAGGCCAAGAAGGTAAGGTTATACAGTGCTAACGATGTTTTAACGTAAGAAACACATGCTCTCTAAAGTCAAATTACTGGCTTCTTTCAAGTATTTTCATAACTCAGTCTGAGGTTGCTTTAATATAATTGTTTTGTGTAAATTGTTCAATCAATTTTAATGAAAACTAAATTGATCAGATTAAAAATCAAATTGATTGTTAACTATGGCGGAGTAAGCCGAAAAAAGTAATAACGACAAATCTTTCCTTTAAAATAGAAGACTAAAATACTTTATTTTCTCAAAACAAATTAGACACAAAAAGCTATACGTCACGAGGTGTATTTGAATACTGGTGTTCTGTCATTAATCTTTTGTCATGGAATACCATGTTTATTTAAATTTTATCACAAATACTACAGTTTTTGCAGAAGCGGATGCTAAAATTAGGCAACCAGTTTATGAATCGAACACATTTTAATACTTTGTCATCTATCAATACCGTGGTCGTATATATTTCAGTGCGACGAGAAACCCAGCAGTGCCAGTTTTTCGAGGCAGCCCGTCCTTGTCTCCCGGGTTGGCAATGCCAGATCATTAACAGTAAAGCTGACTGCCAGTAGGTTCTTATTTAGTGTTTTATTTATACATGAGGGGTTCTTATTCATACTATGGGACCTCTGTATTGGCTGGCGGGGTGTCACGGAAAGTACACAGACGTTTAAGAATTATTTTGTCAGAATACTTTATTGCAACGTTTACTAAGCTGAAATGACCGTGGTTAAAGAATTTATCTAATGGACAGCTCTGACAGTGGAGATCGATAAGGTTGTACTGCACAGGTGCAATGCCCTACTTTCAATGAATTGTGGTTATTGTTCAAATGCCAATTCATGATAACTTATTATTTAGGGAAAGTTAAAGGAAATCTTAAGGGAATGGAAGTTTTTTAGGTGGACAGCTGGAATGGAATATATATTATGATGAAATATACAAATTATTTCCAGATCTCTTAAAAAGGAAGGCTGACTTCAATCTGGTGAGGATAACCTTGATCTGGTGATAGGACTAGAAGTCCGTATTTACAGGGGCTTATTAACTGTAAGGTCTCGTTTTTTACAATAAAAATATTGTTTTATTTTCAGACCTCTACCTAGTAAGGATAACTTCGATCTGGTGATAGGATTAGGAGTCGGTATACCTCTGGGGTTGATTGCCCTATTGGTCTTGTGTATCGCTATAGCGTACTGCTGCAGACGTTCCCGCAAGAAGCGAGAAAGCATCCGCTCAGATATCTTTGAACGGTATGTGTTACTGTTTGGACTTCTGCGATTAAGTGTAGTTTCCGGTTTAACTAAGCAGATATTGTGTCTCTATTTGAACGCCCGTTAAAATTGTAGCGAAAGGCGTGGCATAGAATACGTATTTAACCCAACTTAATTTGATGGAAACATTTCCAGATTAACATGTGACTATGGGATACTTCCTCGGTTATGCGAGGTGCATATTGTAGTTTATACCGTATATATATAGTGCAAGTACATGACAAAAGGTTGCTCGTGTCCCGAATGTTTGATCTTTCCTAAAAGTCATTGGTATAATACAAAAGTTAACATTTGTCTAAATCGCAAGTAACCACTGCCGTTATTACCAAGTTATCATTTATCGGGTCACCAAGTTTACATTGCATCTAGTCATCAGCAAACAATGAAAACTTAGGAGTTAAAAAGAAGTTTATAGATAAAGTAGTATGCAGGTTACTTTATTATTAAAAGAAACGTAATTATATTACGCATAAGTATAATATATAACAATATTTTGAATTGAGAACAAACAAATAGAGAACCTCTAGTAGAACACGGTTAAAGTATTTCCATATGTGGAGGTTTTATTTTATAATATTTCTTCTTCTTTTTCATAGTTCAAACGAGAGTTTGGTATGACCACCTTTCAGGCTCATTAAGCTTATAAATCCATATTGTTATTTTTCCTTTCTAGGGATTCATTTAACCAAGGTTTTTTCCCCGGGGTAATTCCGACCAAGTTGAGCTCATGGGGTCGGTCTGGCCCCACGTACGGTCCCAATTTATGGCAAGAAGACAGTTCCTCCACATATTCTTCTGAGGCCATACGCAGACAGCAGTACCAGAAGAGAGAACGAGATACACTCGATCCATACGTGGGCCAGGATTTTCATCGTGAGTATAAAGATGAACTGTAAAGATTAGTTGTAAACTACCTTGCAGGTCTTATATTGACGATTTTTAGATAAACCGCATTGTCATATCATGTTTTCAAGCATTGCCATTAACAACATAGCATTGCTAGTATAATTATCAACTAAACAAAATAACATCTTAATACTGTTGGTATCACATTTCTTATATGTTGTAATTAACAATACCTTATGTATTTGATGTAATTGTAACCTAATTGAAAGTCTTTAACGCCTTCAATTAATTTCATTGCTCGCCATTTATCTAGTAATTTTAATCTCAATGCAAGCATTGTTTGGTTTAAGTAACTATAATGTTAGTCTTTAATCACCAACAATACAACAATTCTAATCTTAATCTCCACGCCAAAGGCCACTTGTATTTCAGATAACAGTAATATTCTGTAACTAAGAAGTAAAAGAACACAGGGCTTGAAAAACGAAAAAGGAAGGAGATTACAATAGCAGATGTTTAAAGTTAATATACCATTATAATTTTATTCTTACATGTAAGGAATGTTATATTTTAAAAACAAATTGTTGCGATTTTATAACATAAAATCTTTACGAACATATTAACTTACCACTGATAATGTACACAAACCTCGAAAAGTGTGTGTGGAGAGGGGGTAGGGCGGATTACTGGTAGCACTTAACCGCTGTAAGGAGTGTGATCTTATTTATGTTAAACGAATCCCAGTTTTGTTGGCAGCCAAAATAATATATAAACGGTTTACGGAGATATAAGTGCAGAGCTCAAACACCGAGCCAAAAGATTACCATGGTCCTTGATTTTGTCTTTGCATGTAGCCTTGTTACTTTGCAACAAGAATTGTTATTTACTAGCGTGTAATAAGATGACATACATAGAACAAACATCTGTAGTTGCAGCTTATTTCTATTTTGCTATTTTCTCTTGTGTGAAAAAATGAGAGATGCGGCAAAAATGTTGATATTTAATATCTCTTCTTTGTAGCTGATAATTTCGAGCGAGGAGCCTCCAACTTTTCCTGGGACTTCTTGTATAGCTATCTAAGACCCAATGAGAGGGTAGGTTGTTTTTTTAAGACATTGCATTGGCATATAAAGCCAAACGTAAATCTGTATTCTGTAACAATACACTTTGTCAAATCACTACGATTTAAAACAAAACATTTAGTTCATACTTTATTTATATAATATATATAATTTAAATCCAAGAATAAAAATGTCATTCTTACAAATTGCTAATATACAGAAGTGTTTATTGATCTACGTTTGAAAGCGTGTTGAGATAATACACTACTGATATGGAGTTCCCTACCGCCAAAATGAGTACAAGACGCGTATATATATATTTTTAACATCAAAAAATAAATAAATATGAGAGGAAGAGAGAGGGAGAGTGAGAGAAAGAGAGAGAGAGACAGACAGACAGACATACAGACAGAGAGAGAGAGAGAGAGAGAGAGAGAGAGAAAGAAAGAGACAAACAGAGAGATTCTAATAATTGACTTTTTACTTTAATTATTTTTCTTGCAGTTTGAAATCCAGAGGCCAGTAACAGAACACGCACCTAACGAATTATTTTCGGTAAGCAAAACAAATTTTCTCCAATCAAAATAGTGCACTTCATTTACATGAGAAACATGGAAAGAAGCTAGTAATGGGAAATCCTAAGTGCATCATCAAACATGTAAAGTCTTCTTGGCATTCGACTGGTTGAAGTTTAAAGACACAGGCCTTCACACGCATTTCATTGGCCCGTTTAAATTAAGTTGATTTCAACTAATCAGACAAGAGATTACACTTCCACCCCACTAAAAGGGCCCGCAAGCTACTGAGGGTACACAGGGCATGGATAAGTTAGAATTGAATATTTTAGACATAATTACCAATGATATTAGTAAATACAGATTAACAGTTTGTTTTAAGAGGTATCACCTAATCGTTTTTCACAAGCGGAACGTTCAGTGTTAAACCATGTTGTAACTTTTAATTGGATACATCTGTCATTATTTACAATCCCATTTAAATGTTTAACACAAGATTAAATAATTAATTGTATACTTGCATGTTTTCAACCCTGCATAGGATGCAAAACACCTCAGTAAAATGTCCACAAAATCCACATGGTTCACGTTTTAAAGGAAAATTTGTTTCTTTATAATAAGCTTCAACTTGTGTATTTTAGTAAACAGATTTTTTTACATTGCGTTAGTATGTTGGTCATTTAAAGCGACAAAAAAAAAGATAACGTTTACAGTTTTAAAAAATCAAACATCCTTATAGTAAAATTTGAAATAAAAATTTTGCTTATTTTTCATTGTATAAACTTATCAAACAAAACATTGTTGGCAAAAATTAGTCCCATCTGTTTATGAGTGAAATATATGACTGTTCATAAACCATAATATCTTATTTCTTTTTCTCTTTCAGGAGTCATGAGAAGATGTAATGTGAAGGTGTGCCAAACCCTAAACATCATTTGAAATAAATGACACCAAATAGACCCGCAATTAAAGCACAATTAACGCATGGCCTTTGCATTATAAGGAGGACCGACATACACTCGGATCTACACATAGTCAGTTAATCGGAAACTGATACAACTTTGATGTATAATGACCTTCATCAAATTCACAGACAAAGCAAAAGTCTGCTTTATTACAATGCGTTGAGTTAAACATTCTTCATTTGACAAGAATTCATTCCTAAGGTAGCTATGCAAAGGAATACATGTTTATTGCAATATAAGAGTCTTCCATTTGTGCTGCACTTTATTGTGGTCATTTATTATTTATTATGTGATATATGTTCATTTTTGAAAATTATAAAATTTTGTCATATATATTTTTATGGCTGAGAAATATTTTCGATTTTTTACATAATTTCATAGAAGTATTAAAAGAAAAAGACTAAATTTAAATACATGTGAAATAAAGTTAAACACATCATAATTATTATAAAAAAATGTCAATTAATGTTTTTAGTGCTATTAATGTGTTGAAAATACATATGTCCAAGTATGCTTTAGGTGCACGTGCGAACATGGTGTAATATGCAATGCAATTTTGATTTGTTTGCTTTGCGCAATTATGTAAACAGGACTTTTCTCAAATGTTTCATGAGCATGCCACATGCCACATGCAAAATCCGATTTCTGCTCAATATTAACATATTGCAATAATCATTGGCAGTTATTATTATTCTATCTTTATTTTTGCATTGTTTAAATGTTATGTATACATTCCGATGATAAAATACACTTTTTTGTGCACTATAGTTATGAACATGTTTTATAAAGTTTTACATTTTACATTAAAATCATACTATTTCAAAATAAAATATTGTTTTTTCTTTATTTTTAAATTGTTAAGTTTGATATTTTATTGCCTTATAACATTGCATTCTTAACATTTATTTTACATGCTTGTATATCTGTTTCTTTAAAACACTTTATTAACATTTTTCTTTTGTATGTTATATTGTCACAAGAAACTGTATTTCCTACAAATATTACAAGCTATTAGTAAAGGAATGCCATTTTAACTTTTATATCAAGGTATTGACATTAAAAGAAATTTACAAGGAAATATTGTTGAAACTTATGTCAACGTAACTCAAATATTACTCTAATCTAAATTATATTGTATAAAAGTGTAACCATGGTATAATTAACAATTCTTCATTTAATTTTTTGGTTTATATGTAGTTGTAATTTAATCTTATGTATATTATCATATTGCATGCAATCGTTTGTATATGGTTAGATACTAAGTGCACTTTATAAAATATTATCCCTTCTTGCTATTATATTTAGTCAGAAAATGGGTCGCATGCTTTTGTTATATTTCTATATATTTTAACAATTTTTAAACGAAACAAATGTGCTTCTACAACATGCAAGCATGTCCACTTACCTGATTATTATCATAAATTAACTAACTATTTTTAAAATATAAGCTGTAAATGTTTTATAGTATTGGTCCTAACTATTGTTTCTCGAAATAAATTTGCAATTAATAATCATTTTGTAATTTTCTTAACGTATACTTATTTCAGATACTTGTGTCCATGTGTTCAAACCGTAGTAAGAAGTTATACATATGCATATGTATTGATCTTTCTATAAATTTTGCAGAACTACATGTAAACTTTTGTTTAAACGAAACCTTAGACAATCATATCCGAAAAGATATTTTTGTAGTATTTAAATCGACGTGTCAGTTTCCAAGAATAATAATATTTTAGAACTTAATCTTAATAGAGACTGCATTATCTTACTAAGGTTAAGTCAGTAAATATTATGATTCACAATTACCTCGATTTTGACCTGATATTTTTCCATCGATAAAATGCAACCTATATGAATAAGATTCAGTCTAAACAATTTCTTTTCATCCTGTGCACATTACAATTTATACACAACTGCTAAAGCAACAGTATTAAATCTTGAATATATAGCAATATGTTCTTAAATACAAATTTTGGAAAAAAGGGTTACTTTTCGGGGTTAATTTATTGACATGGATTTGACAGGGATTTGCACGATGTTATTTGTAGTCTTAAAGTAGAAGTAATATAAGTCGTATACAAAACATATAAATTGTTGTGAAATTAATATACCAACTATGAAGCACGCTGTTAATATATTTTCTTCAGGTAAATGTATATTATTATATAAGATATAAAGTATATTTTAAAGAAATATATATATATATATATATTTGTAACAAGTGTTTATTTTTTATTTACTATCCAAAACAAGTATGGCTGGTTTCTATTTAACACTATTTTAATGTAGGCTATTTAGTTAAGCATATGTTTTATAAGTATGGATTGTTTCTTGTTAATTGAACTTTGGCCTCTGGGGTCGCATGTGTCGTTGAAGTCGCTCGCCGCCACTGTTTCGAAGGTGACTGTCAAACGCTTGTTTCGTCTGTCCGTGAAATGGTATTTTAATACATCTGCAGATACATACATGCAGATCAAGTTTAAATCTACTTAACCCATACAATAAAGAGCATGGATGTGAGACATCCAAGGCGCCGCAGAGACCATGCTTTGTACATAAGAAGATGGCCGATGTACATGAAGATGTACATAAAGTAGATTCCTTGTCCTGCGGACTATACACTCTATTTATTTTGTCGACTCATAACAAAAAATATACACTAATTTACATTCTTCCCTGTTGTCTGCTACATCTGCATAACCGGTTTCATCTGATAAACAAGACTGCGAATTCATAGTTATACCTACTACTGTTTATAATTGCAAGCTACAGTGTTAAAAACGGAACAATCGGTTCTTTTCCCTGAAAAAGGGTCTCACAGAACAACTGGGAAATCGTGTTATTGACGGCTACACTATCGTCCCCACAAAAATAACCTAATAAGGAAGTGTTCTATGTTTATACCATCTAGTGGTCTTTCATATTCAGCATATATTACGGTACCATTACAACAACTGATTTATGTGTGATCAGAAATGGAAATGTTTTCTCCTTTTTAGGAAGTCTCTTAAAATCTACAATAAGTTTCAGGCGATGCATGAACCTAGTAAAATAATCTCCGAAATTATGAGAATGAGAGATCTTTTGAGTTCGGTCTTCTTGCAATCACTGGCTGATAGATGTGATTAGTATTTGTCAGAATATTACAGGAGAATTAGCGAGTTTTCTAAAATCTCACAAACTGCACATGTCTAACGTGCACATCTCTTGCCTTTTTAGAAGTTCATAAGGGTTTTGTCTGATATAACACCATCCTCTGCAATGCTTTGGCAGACCTCGCAGTCATGTTGTACGTCAAGAGAGAAGCGGTACTCTGAATACTTGAACGGCATTTGAATGACAGACACTAAGTGTATGCCATCAAATTTTGCGTTTAATTTGTCTAATTAATAAACAAAATAATGGTTAAGTACAAAGTCGATTCTTCCACTGTTTATAGATGTAAATTCCTATGTAAATATATATGTAACTGATGGTTTTTCTTTTTGTGTGTTATGTCTCGTCTCTGTGTTTTTGTCACATTTACATTTACCTTGTTTGCCTTGATCTGCAGGTAGATAAAATTTAAATATCTGTGAAAATTTTTATAGGACCTTTTCTTATTTACCTATTGATAAATATCTATGGATCAGAGCATTTCTCTAGGGTTTAGGTCGGGAAAATAATAAAACAGAGGAATACGAAATCCGACCCAAGCCAGAAAATTGACGTGATAAGGCATTTGGAAAATAATGTTTATCATCTCCATAGTTTTCGATCGAAAAATAAACAGAGGGGTTATTTTCAACTTGCTTTACTTGTTGAAGTTAAGTACTTGACGGTTTCGTGTTTCGACGATGGTGCCGTCTCTTGTGAAATTTAAAAAGAAGCCATAGACAGCAACGTAGTACATGCGTCATTGTGCTTAATTTAATTGAAACAGGTCTGCGCGCAGTATTTAACAAATAAATAACACACAAAGATTTGAGATGGTCTATAGCATATAACACAGTTTGCATTAGATAAAGATAGAATGTAAGATTAAACGAAAATCTAACATTAATAAAATAATTTAATCTGGTTTACTTTTAGAGAAATAATTCTGCTAAGTATAAAATTGCTTTATCAAATAGCATAATAGCATAAAGTCACACCGCAATTTACGCTGTTTTAATGTATTTTCTTGTCCAATTTGTATTAGTATTTGCAGTAATATCCGAGAAACGATAACAAGAAATATGCTTTGTAAAAAATAAAGCTTGTACAAATAACACAGTAGGTTATAGTAGAAATAATTCTGTTAAGTATAATATTGTTTTATAAAATAGTATGATAGCATAAAGTCACACCGCAATTAACGCTGTTTTAATGTATTTTCTTGTCCAATGACTAATAAGGGCTTTAACTCTGTTAAAATGACGCAAATTTACTATGGTTATTAGATAGATTTCTTGGTAAATCCTTAAACCTTCATTGCATTATACCTATAAAAGTGACCAGTACATTTGCTAACTGTATTGTTTTCTTAGATAATTATACATATACACATCATGCTATTACTATAACTTTAGTTTAATTTGAATAACTTCTTTCATGAACAGAAATTCTTCCAAAATACCGTGGTGTTTATATTCACTAAAATGCTGTCTTGAGAAATTGGTCTTCTTTCAGTGACACGTCTATAGCATATTTTTTGTTAAAATTCATTTACAGAATCGTTTGACCTGACCTTCAAAACTGTTGTGTATCTTGATTATCCATCGAACAGTTGTATTTTAATCTAAGGTTTTCTGCCTGATTCAGTGTATTTATTTAGCAAAAAATTCCAATCGAATCGAAAAATAATTAAGATAGATTGGTTATTTTAACTGAAGTGAAACACTATCTGACCATTCAAATTGTGATATAACCCATATAACTAAAATATAAATAAATACATGTAATAATATCGTCATCATTTTCTTTTAATGCTAATATTTATAATATTATTTTCTGTTATTGACAGCTTACTACTTTTTTTTCCTTTCTTTATACAGCAACCCGTTACTTTGCTGCTGCTCCTATCCCTCCCCATCCTTAGCCTCTCATCTTATTCCTCTGCATCTGCTCAACTTCCACCTTACCATCATCCTGCTTGACTCATCCTGCATCTCCTATAAATACCTATACTCATCATCCTCCCCCTGCTTCTCATACTCTCCTTCTCCACCTACTACTATCCTCCTCATGTTCATGCTCCTTATATTGCATATCCTTTTATTTTACAGTAAAACCTCTCCACAGCAACATCTGGCGGATGCACGAAAAAGTGTTGCTGCCACATTCACTCTGCTGAAGCATCTCGGTTTTCTACTCTTTCCAATCACTAGAGGTTTTAGCTTCTCTCCAGTCATGGACGCACAAAGAGCAACTGTGATCCGGTCTTTTGCCCGTTTACCACCTGCCACATCAGTCCCAGACACACACATTGTTGTAGTCTTTCCTTGTTTGAAAAACAGACCGGTCTCGTCCATATTGAGCACATCCCGTGGTTCATATCCGTCACACACAGTTGGCAGACGATTTTTCCATTAGCTAACAATATCCTCATTCACATCCCCTCTTTCACCACTCACAGTTTTCAACACTATGTTCGTTCTATTCCTGAACTTCTGAAGCCAACCATTTGATGCCTTGAAGTCCGTCATGTCAAGGTCAGATGCTAAGAGTCCTGAAATTCCGATGCGGCGCTGATTGCAGTCCGTTATCCGTCTCAGTAATAAGGTGTCTAGATCGTGGTTGACGCTAAGTGAAGTGCGCTGTCGTTTTGCTTTGATGTTTACATTTTCTTCATACTCTGCCAAGATTCTGCCTTCCGCTTCCCACACAACTTTAAAATTGAAAATGAAAAGAATCACATTAGACAAAAAGTAACATAACACACAACTTACAGGTTACATTTAAATTAATTTTAATATAAATCAGATCTATAATTTAATATAGGCAATCAGCATTTGCTTGTTTATTACAAAAACAATATCGTCAGTAATGGACCTGTATCTGAGTTCTGCCGCAGCCAAACTCGGTAGCAATAGACTGTGCTGACCTTCCTTGTTCTAAAAACTTAATTGCAGTAACCCTCTGTCTAACGTAAGTTAAACCTTTTTAGAAGACATTTCAAAACAAAATGACTAGTATTCCAGTATTGAGTCCCGCAAAGACTGATCTACCATTAAAAAATCAAATTTATAGTCAGACGTCCTAAAACAATGATAGTTTGCATTTAGCACTTAACGTAAACATCTTTTTATGTAAGCAATCAATACAGTGATATCTTTTGATCTTCCGATCAATTAAAGTAACATCATCAATAGTTGACACTTCTTTCACACGTTCCCGCAATACCCTAGATCTACATCGGCATGTTTGTAGCATGCAGCTGGTTTCCCGTCCAACTGTAATTTGATTCCAATTAACACCTTCTCAACAGGGTAAAAGCAGTGATCAGCCGATCGCGTGACATTTCTGGTGTAGGCGACAGACTGTTCTAAAAATAACTGTACTGGTGTTGATGCGCAGAGGTTAAACTAGTCTCAGGGAAGAGATTTACACGGCCGCTTACCGCTTAACGGAGGAGTTGCTGCTTAAAGGTTAAAATACGTTGAAAACTTCTGGGGGGGGGGGGGGGGGGGGGATTTAACTTCCGCTGCTTAGAGGTAGCCGCTGCTTAGAGGTGCCGCTTCGAGAGGTTTTACTGTATTTCAAAGCTCGGTCATCTACCTGCTGCTTTTCATGTTTTTCCTTTAAATCAGTTTCCTGCTCCTTATCATGTCTCTCCTTCTGATCCTTCGCATTCTTATGCCCTCTCCTTATGCCCTCCTTATGCCCTCCTTATGCCCTCCTTCAGCTTTTCATCATGCCCTTCTTCTTGTAATCATTCTGCTTTTTTGTCCTGATCCTCTTCGTCCTCCCTTTCTTTTTTTATGTCTTATGCTCACCTTCTTATATGATGTTCCTTTGTTAGACCCCCTTCAGGTCTTGATAACGCCCCTCATCTTTCCATATTAAACCTCTTCGTTCTCTCGCTCATCCACCTGCCCCTCATCCAGACCTTTTGCTAATCCTCAAGCCCCTGTTTATCAAGTCCCTTCCATTGCTAAACTATCCTTCATCGTCGTCCTCCTCTTGCGTATTGCGTTTCTTTTACCCTATCCTCGTGCTTCTTCTAACTTTATTTCTCCTTAATTTTCTCCTTCAAATCTTTTTTATTTATACCCTTTTTCCTGATCATGCTCTTTCTTCAGCCCACTTCATTCTGCCCCTTTCTTCACGTCCTTTGTATTCCTGCCCGGTCCGTCCCCATATCCTTATATACTTCATTTTCCCCTCCTGCTCAGAGCACTCATTCTCATACACACTCTTCTCCTGACATCCTGCTCTTGTCTCACTGTTGCTCATATAACCTCTCATTCTTCCCTGCTCCTCAGCCTTGTAGATCAGGCCTGCTTAGTTCCGTCACTGTGCGCGCCAAGGTCATGAGGAAAAAAATATGGAACAGAAAGTAAATTATGACGACATTTTACCAGACGAGTATTAAAAGAATTGGGATAAACTGGCCTCTGATCTGAACGCTACTGCTAGAAAATACAAAACTTCCAGTCACGTTAGAGCGACTCAAATTCCCCAGAGCTCCACGTTTTCGCGTAAGGCGCAGCAGTGTACATAAGCTGAAAAACTAGTGATGGCAAAAAAACCCCCCAGAGTTGCACCAGTGACATCTCTGACTTTACCCCAGTTTATACTAGCTGCCGTTGTCGGGGCGACTAGCGAAGCATGTGAAAACTTTACTCCTCATACATCAGATTACATTCTGGTCAGACTGGCAGATTGTACTCACATGACTACAAAATGACAAACAGCAGATTTTTTTTTGTCCAACTGATTTGCTTACACGCGCAAATAATACACATTATATGAGTTCAAACCCACTGTGGGGAAACAGGCTCCGTATGGATAACCGACAAACATCAGTGGCCGACCATGAATCGGATACCACACAATCATTCACAAGACTCAATGGCACGTATAGAAGAGTAACCGGTCTCCATTGTAAAGCTATAATGTTCTATCGATTTAGAAGACATGGGTAGACATGGAAAAGTCATTAACATCAGCAGATACAAAAATTTGAAAAATATACTACGTGCCACAGCCTATGTCATGCGATTTATTATGAACGCACGTGCGCTACGTTAAAACGGAACGAGATTACGAGTACTGAGATACTATGTCTGCTCGTGCCATGATGGGGAGAGAAATTTGAAAGCAGAAAAAACGAGAGCGACACTAATTAAGAAGCGAAAACTGTTACAAAATACGAACGATGTAAAGACAGAATACCGAACGTACCGGTCAATGAAACAGTAAAGTTTCTGTATTTACTACAAGCATCTACAAGCACAAACATTGTTTGTTAGTCTAGATTACACACCACCACAACTTCTACATGCAGAAATGCGTTTGTTACTACTTAACTGCAACATCGCTACTGGATTTCATCTACCAGACGATTTGTATTGTCTGTGATAAAAATGTGTCACATATAATAATCATCTGTCGATCCTACGCAGCCCCAAATTCTCCGCCCCACCCGAAAGACCGTGTAATTGATACAAACTATTCCGAATAATGGGAGTTGATATCAAAGGGGTGCTGTATACAAGAGGCGACGATGGCAAAGAAACAAAGGTATACACGTGTCTAGTCGCATGTGCTTCAACACGTGCAGGGCGTTATCGTCTTGGCCATTGAGAAGGTCAGTTTGGTTTCCTTTCTTATGTCATGATATTGTGAATCGTAACGTCATAATATATAATATATGAAGACACTGTTCAAGTCCATCAATGGCTTTATTTATTTATAAACTTGAAGGTGGATCTTTTGTTTCCCATCTATTTTAAATATATTCATTATATTAAAAAATCAAGAGCTTGATAAAAGTCATGAAATAGCATCTGGAAATGGAGAAATAAATAGATACATTGAGATGGACGATTGTTGTGTTATAGGAGGTAAGGTATTTTGCTATGAAACTTAGATTTTTATAGTAAAATCGGTTTTAGTTAGAAATACTTACCTGTTATAAAAGGGAGTCTCTCCTTTCGCCCCGCTCGTTCTCTCTATTATAATCTTATCAACTATGACAATGGGACCGCGCATGCACGGTAGGTGCTGCATACTGTACGATCCTTAAAAGACAGAACAGCGTACTTTTTACCGGTCACTAGTAAGTTATAAATAGTAGAATGCATAGTTTATAGCAAGTAAGTATTTCTTACTAAAAATATCTTACTATAAAACCTACTTTTGCCACACTCAAGTCAAGATTGACTATCGTAGGTAAATGACAAAGCTTTTGTGTGTAAAGAAATCAGGCCAGGTAGAAGGCTGTAGTAATAATTATATAAGCGACCCCCAGTTGAGGGGTCATAAGACAAATTCATCAAATACCGTATGTATTACATTTTTCATGACAGTTTTTGAAGTAACCGATGCTAAACAAAGAAAAAACTGTACGGATCGGACGCATTTTAGACTTTATCTTCTGTCAATACTCTGGTCGGATATATTTCAGTGAGACAAGACACAGACACACAGTTCTGCGAATTTTTCGAGGCAGCTCGTCCTTGTCACACGGGTTTGCAGTGTCAGATCAGCAACAGTAAACCTGACTGCCAGTAAGTTCTGAATTAATGTTTTATTTGTCTCATTAGATTCTGATTTAATGTTTTATTCATATAACAGGGGTTCTTATTCCGGCAATTGGACCTCTATGTTAGCTAACGGGGCAAACACAGTGGTTTAAGAATGTTTTTGTCAAACAATGATGGCTGGCGCCATGACCAGCCTCAAGTTGGTCCAATTGTAACAACCAACATACATGAAAAATACCACACTTGACTAGACACAAACAGCAGTATGATTAGAATATTTCATTGCAACTTTATACTAATGTGAAATGACATGGTGGTTTAAGAATTGTTGCATGTTGCTCTTGCCAAATTAAGTTTGTACTGCGCACGGGCACAAATGCAAAAGCCCTAAAATCAGTGAACTGTGTTGAG
This sequence comes from Sinonovacula constricta, assembly GCA_007844125.1. Classification (NCBI taxonomy): domain Eukaryota; kingdom Metazoa; phylum Mollusca; class Bivalvia; order Cardiida; family Solecurtidae; genus Sinonovacula; species Sinonovacula constricta. Next base: position 25,409,415 of record CM017560.1, read on the forward strand.
TGTTCTCATACAAATTCATGATTGTTTATAATGTTAGGGAAATTAAAGAGAATTCATGTCTATCGCTATAGCGTACTGCTTCAGACGTTTCCGTACGATGCAAGAAAGCAGCAGTTTATACAACATTGAACGGTACGTGTTACTGTTGGGACTTTTGCTTGAAGTAGCTTTAGGTTTAAGGTATCTCTTTTATCACGACCCTTTAATTTACACCTTTTCGACTCAGTTAACTAAAATAGAGTAAGTTAAAAAATAAAACTCCAGATCTGTAATTGACTTCAGAAACGTACTAAATCGAGATCTGTCCATCTTGTTGCCAAGTTCCTAGCAATATCTCAACTTATCTAGTTACCATTAGTTTAATAGCCAAGTAACCATTAGTGTTACTGTCAAGTTACCATTGGTCTAAATACTAAGTTACTATTGATTGATTTGCAGGTAGTCTTCAGCACGTCACGAAAACTTGGGAATATGTGTAATCAATAAATGAAACAGTATGCTTGTTACTTTTTTTTCAAAAATCAACACCTGAATAATATAAGAAAATTTGGGTTTATTATTCCCATTTGTGTACTTTTTCACTTCTACTCTTCTTGCTTCGTTGTTTAGAATAGAGTTTGACATGAACATTTTATAGCTTATTTCTATGTTTGTTAAGCGTATACATTCACATTGTTCTTAATTCTTTTTAGGGATTCCTTTAACCAAGTTTTTTTTCCCCGGGGTAATTCCGACTAGGATTAACTCATGTGGGCGGTCTGGTCCCACCTATGGTCCTAACCTATGGCAAGAAATAAGTTCTTCCACATTCTCTTTTGAGGCCATACGCAGACAGCAGTACCTGAAGAGAGAATGAGAAACACTCGATCCATACGTGGGCCAGGGTTATCATCGTAAGTATAAAGATTAACTATAAGGATAAGTTTGAAGCACCTTGACGTATTGCCATTGAATACATATGACGTCATTATTTTTTACAACTAAGAAATGTTTCTTTTTTAAAAATAAATTGTTTTGTTTTAATTGCATTTAAATCTTTTTAAGAACGTTTTACCTTGACTCAGATAACAATAAACAAAGGTATGAGCTACAGTATTGTTGCTTGGTTTTCGAGAGGAGTTGATGATTTTAGCACAGCGAAACATAGGAATGTGAGGAATGTATCTTATCTATGTTAAATAAAACCCAGTCTTGTTTGGTATAAAAAACAGTTTACGGATATTTCTTTTACAGATAAAAGCATTGATAAATTGTAACTAAATAATTTCAACGTCGTTAACAGTTTGTCAGTAATAAGATGAAGTGCAAAACACAAATTCCAGTGTATTTTTATTTTGGTATACTTTTGTGTGAAAAATGAGAACTGCGGCAGAAAAAAAACAACTGTTATTTTTATTTAATATCTCTCTTTTATAGCTGATAATTTCGAGCGAGGCGCCAACTTTTCCTGGGACTTCGTGTATGACCATTTAAGCCCAAATAAGAGGGTATGTTGCTTATTAAAGCCAAACTAAATGTGTATTTTTTTAGAATATACTTTTTCTAACTACTATGATTTAAAAGTAGATTTAAAAGTAGACATTGAGTTCATGTGTTATTTATTGGTTAAACAACAAATGCATTGATCACTTTCCTTTCATTTTGTTTATTAACAAATATGCTTATATAATACACTATTGATATTGAGTAATTAACTTTCTGAGTACATAACGTGTATATATATATATATATATATATATATATATATATATATATATATATATATATATATATATATATATATATATATATATGGTTGAATTAACCATAAAACTCAATTTAACATAATTAGCAACTGTTTCATACTATGGTCCTGGCTATAGTTTCTCTAAATAATCTCTAAACATTTTGTGATTTTGTGAAAGTATTCTTACATCCGATACTCGTGATCATACATTGAGAGAACTTGTAAATATGCATATGTATTTATATTGTTATAAACGTTGCACAATTGTATTTAAGCAATAATAAACTCCAAACTTATGACATTCATATTTGAAAGGATATCCTCAGTTTTGTCTGTAGTATTTAAACGACGTGTCAGTTTCCAAGAGTAATAGCACTTTAAATCTTTGTGTCAATAGATATATTGATATATACATATAGTATTACAACCAAATAAACTTCTAATCAGTAAATAGTATTATTCATAATTGATCCGATCCCGACTTGATAATTTTCCATTGATAAAATGCAACTTCAGTAAATAATAATAAGTAGAAACCATTTTGTTTCATCTGGTGCATATTACCTCCTATGCCTTCAAAAGCAAAACAAGAGCAATAAATCTTGAATATATGACAATAGCAATATGTTCTTGCATACACAATCAGGTAAATAGGTGACTTTTTGGAGTTAATTTATAGACATGTATTTGCACAATGTTTTTTAAAGTATTTATGTATGAATTCTTTGTGTCATATACATATATACAGACCAAAGACATTGATGCGAAATTAATATACCAAATTTGAAGCGTGCCGTTCATATATTTTCTTCAGGTAAATAACATATAAAAATAATAAATACATATATACTGTTTGTTCTTTGATTAATTATCCAAAATAAGTACGGTTGGTTTCCGATGAAATTATAATAATTCAGCAGATTCCGCCTACTGTTATAACAAATCTGTATATATTTTTTCTCTGTACTCGATTGGATTGAACGAGACTTAAGAGACTTAAGACACATTTAAAATAATGGGAATATAATGTTTTATTAGTAATTTACTGTTGACTGATTGTTGTTTTATAAGGTTTCCATTTGCATTCATTTTAAGATGCAATATTTGTCGATCATATGGTGTGTGCGATGAGATTTTGCTGGTTACTGAGTTAAACTGAAGATCTAATAGTGTCAAGATGATTATCATAAACATTTTAAACAATTTGTCTTGTATATTTTCTTAGTAGCTCAAGGTATATAATTGAATTAAGCATATCTTCTAAAAAATGAGTTAATTGTTCCTTATTAGTTGAACTTTCACCCCAGGGCTCGCATGTGTCCCTGAAGTCGATGGTGACTGTCGAACATTTGTTTCATGTGTTTGCGCAGAAGTATTTGAATATATCTGCAGAAGAAAGATGACTATTCAGAACAATTAAGTCCAGGTCTTTTACAGCGACACTTTCTAGATACACATTGACTTCCTGCTCTCGATTACCATTAGGTCAGTAAGGCAGTCTTCTATATGCAGGACATCTAGCGGTCTTCATCCGCTCGGATAGTGCATGCGTGAACCTTTAGAAACAAGTTTGGCAGGAGAAGTTGGGTGTTTCAGATTCAGCATATTTAACGGTACCATTCCGAAAACGGACTGATGTAAGTTCAAAAATGCAAACTACCGCACAAGCGTGTTTTTCTGCATTGTATGAAGTCTTTTTAAAATCTACCATAAGTGTGCGGCGATGCATGTACCGATAGTGATTAAGTTTCACAAAGTATTAAAATGTCTTTGTAATCGATCTACCTGCAGTCATCGGACGATAGATGTGACTAGTATTTGTCGTTTTCACCTATGAAAGATGTCAGGGTAAAGACATTTGTAAATATCGCATCTGCATAGTCATTTGTAGTACCGCCTTAACAAGCAAAAGCCCCAGTGCATGCTGTTTGCTTTTAAAGCATGAACAATTTTACTGCATAAAGTACAGGTGCAGATCATGTCGTTTAACAGTTTAGGTTGGCAGGCTGACTCGTCGTGACTGGCTGTAATGTCCCTTTTTCCACTCCTTTGGTATTGCTGAATATCCCTGAATATGTTATGCTTTTCCTGTTGCACGATCACCACGTCTGTTCCTTGTCCGTGTTTTTAAGCAGCTGTTACTATACCTGTCTACAACAATACGAATGTGTTTCATATTTGTAATACTTCTAGCTGTTTTCAAGCTCTGGATAATGAAGAGATCTGCCATGTTTCTGAAGGAAAGATGTTCTGAATGAGGCTGCAGAGATTAGACGAGAGCCATTCCATTAAATAGCATAGTGTTTGCTTTTTGTATGTGAGTAATCTTATAGCATCGCCATGACGACAGATCTTTTACACTTTAGCATTGTGCCGTCTTCGATGAAAATACTTGATGGAACAGGTGTATTTTCGAAATACTCTTTCTGTTTGTAAGAATTTGATGTCAGACATCTTTTGAACATAACTTCACAGATAATGATCTTTGAATATTTCTTTGAAATTTTCTTCTTATTTTCAGACATATTTTTCACATTGCCTTGTCCATGCAGTTCAACATACTTTGTTCAAATTCTTCTGTTGATTCCAGACACGTTATCAAGTCTTTGAGGTGTCTTATCAGTATTATATGGGTCTAGAAAGTTACTATCAAACATTGCTATTAGCATATGTTGTCCTGTTGGAGGCAGACAATTATGGGAGAAGACAAAGCTTGGAATACTTATGGACTTATGGACAGTCCATTCGGGTAAACGGTTTAGAAACTCTTGTCAAGTACTTATCCCATACCTTAGGTGAACATTTGCCGAGATTCGTCCCTAAATTCTTCCAACAAAGGAATCTTTTTTTCAGAGGCAACAGTGTTTCAAATGTTTTTGTCTGCATCTTTCATATTGTAGATGTCTTTTATGTTCCTCATAACAACATCTACATCTTCATCAATATATTTGTCATTTTCAATGCACCAAGGTTCAAAGTTGATTATGAAACAAGTTTCAAATCTTCGTCTTTCATTTTAAATGCAGTTATCGGTCTATCAAAGTCTTTTACGGTTTATATGTTGTTGACAGTAGCTGCTGGTGTATACACACCGACTCTATAAGAGTTTCCGAAGACCAGCATCTCCATTCTGCATTGCATAGATATCAAAAATCAAATGAGCATTGGCGTTGAAAATTTCTATCTTTTTCCCATAACCAGTACTCATACGACTAGTACTCAACTTTAGAAAAAAGATCAAATGAACCAAGTGTGTAGAGTAATCTCAATCTCACCCACTTTGATTAAAATCTTGTTATAAACTGACTGTAGTTGAATTTCTACTATATGTTATCATTACTCTTGTAGAAAATTAATATGTCTTCTATTTTGGCAATAGATGTGGACAAACAGTAAGGATTAAACAATCATTTAAATATGCTTTATATGAAATTAAATCTTCCATAAAACTTACCTTAACTGCCAGAGATCTTTATTTTCTTAAAGTTTTTTCATAAAATTGCAAGATTTTATTGTTGATAATTACATCTACGGACATTACTAGAAATTAAATTCAGCATATTTTGAGGATAAATGATGCTCGGAATGGAATAATGTTAAAATCCTAACCGTAAAATGAGTGTTATTTTGGTGTTAAAGTTATTAACAATCCGTTCTGAATTCACTCGGCTAATTTTTTTTGCATTTTACATTCATAATTAATGCACACAGGTTAAAATAAGTGTAATTCAAATTTTAGCCGGTCATCTTGGACGCCATCTTGGATAGCAATGTTGTGATAATGATTTCGCTACTGCAACATGCAGTTTCATAAACTACAAACTACGACCTTTATCTTGATATTTATTAACCTTGTTTACCGACATGAATCGGTATGGTGTCATATTTCCCAACATATTTGCAGCATTAAACTCTCTATACTAATGATATAATAAAAGTTGAGAAAACCAATTTCACTTGCTTATTTCATTTCGACAGATGATATGTCTTTGTCTCAGTAGTGCGTTAACATGATTTCCAGTAACTGTTGTCTCTCTAAGCACGAACACTTATGTACTCTTGTACTAGTGATTCTTCTCTTTCTGTGTTCAAATTAAATCAAACCGACTAAGCAAATGTTTGCTCTTTAAAGGCCTTAATTTGCTGTTCTGAGCACTTGTTTTCATCCCACACTCTCGTTGCCTTCATTTGGAGTTAGTCTGAAATGCTTTTTTCTAACAACAATGTCTTAGTGGTGGCAATATTCTCCGATCTTCTTCTGTTTCCGAGTCCGCCGCTGTTTTTTTTCTGGATCAAGTCGAGGTATACATGAAAAGAACATTACATAGCTTTGAGTGACAAAATTGTTTCCCGGTCTGGAAGTCGATATTTACTTGAAGAGGTTACAGATGGGACCATCTTGTTTCGTCGTCCCTTGATAAGTCCTTTTAATAAGGAAATATACACGAGCTGGACCTAAAATCAGAAATGTAACCAGTTTGTTTTTACAATATACGGAACAAAAGAAAAATGCATGCAACTAACGGTTAACTGTAAAGCATCAGAAATTCTAAATTCTGCAAGATATGTTTATCGAGAGTTTGGTCACACTTAACAGTTGTCTTTTAATGTGATATTGGGGTTTAATTTGATAACTGTTACTGAACACAACTGATGTATTAACCCTTTCCGGAAAGCTTTGTTCCATTCGCAAGCATTCTTTGTACAGGACACAGAACTGAATAGAAGTGATGCGACATGGCTACAAACTTCACCAAGTCTGAAAAGAAAAACATACGTCTTAAAAAATACAACATATTAAGTACACAAATATGAGCCAGGAAACTGATTTACGTATTACTCGATATACGTTTTTTTTTCTCATGTAGTAACTGTGCTGTCTGATCAGTATCTACACCATTAGCTTCTTGGTCAGATTCTGATCAGATGACATTGATACGCCCATGGATAAAAGCTATATGTGCACACCGACAGGGAAGTAAAACATCTCTAATTTACTTCAAAGTGAATCTCGACGCTCATATGTTGAGTTACAGTTACTAGCCCACTTGAACAATTTCAGCAATGACCTAGCTTTTATAGCAAGGAGATCGAGCAGCCAACAAGCATAGTTACTTGGGTCCCAAGTTCAGTTCTGGCATGTTTTTGTTGTTGCTTTTTAAATATCCGTGCTAGTAAATGACAATGGTTAAAGTTTCATAATTACCTGGTAATGCAAGTGTAGTGTCCACAATAGACTTCAGCTGTAGTCTTGTTAAGGTTAACCCACGACTCATGTGCTTTTTCGGAAACACGTTGGGAGGGGACCACCTTTACCTTCAAAGCACTGAATAGTACATCAACTGCAATCTGGTTGACGTTTACTGTCTGGACATGACCATTGATAACATATCTGTAAAAAAGAACAACACAATAAAATGTGTTCATAAAAATAGCTTCAGGCAAACATACTGTCACTCATTAGTTACGTAGATTAACAGTCAAAATGCCCATACATACAGCAACATTCTTCAAGACTGATACATTCAATGCACGGACGATGTATTCTACTATTCTTTTTACCCTACCAACAGATATTATTTCGAAGATATCTAAAGGCGAATCATTTCGAGGCGAAATCTTTGAAAATGATTCAAAATAATTACTCATAAGCTTAGAGAGATTTATAGGATTTCAGTAATTCCTAGTGAACTGTCCAGGTCTCTCAATAAGGTAGAAAAATATAAAAAAAAATATCCCAAAAGATCAATTCCGGCCAGCCGTGCCGATCCTATGTCCAACCATCATCCAAACAATACGGATCAGGCAACAGATTACGTCCATAATCGAACAGTAGTTTTACAACATATTGATTTCTAGCATCCTCCGACATGTTTTTTCCTTCAAATATTTACTGAGATTAACCGTTAAGCATTAGACATTCTAAACTCTTCAATCTATCTTTATCAAAAGTTTCATCTCATTTAACAGATTCTTAAACAATATATATTTTTTTCATAGCAGTTTGTCTTTGAATGTGATATTGGTTTAATTTGAAAATTGTTACTAAATACGACTGATGTATTACCTCTGTCCGGAAAGCTTTGTTCCATTCGCAAGCACCAATTCTACAAATCACAGTATTGAAGATAGACTTAACACCTATGCCTTTCTTGAAAGGGAGTGCTGCGACATGGCTACACATTTTACCTGACAATCTGAAAAGTCTGAAAATCATGAAAGTGAGGCTTTAATAAATGAGTGATTGTAAATGCACAACTAAAACACAAACAAAAGTAAATATTACAATATTAATAAATATGACTACACAAAACAAACTGACAATTTCAAGTTTATCTATAAATGTTCCCTACATTCTCCTTTTGTGTAGTTTTGCTTTGTCATCACCGGTCCATTTGTTCGTTAATGTTTGTTTTGTTGATAATTGGCATGGCTTGTCAGGATCTGAAAATTACATACATCAGCAAACAACACAAATAAAAATGACTGCAAAGTGTTCTTGCCTATGAAAGGATGACTGCAGACAACTGTTCCAACTCATTTCTTGTGCTATTGTAAATACGAACGACTTAATTGTTATTTTGTATAATGTTCAACTTCAAACAGAACGTTTATGTGCCTATTTTTATGCCTCATACAATTGTTTCTAAGACTACCTGACATAGTCCAAATAGTATATCTGTGTTTGCTTGATGTGTAGCTTAGGTTTTGTCGATTTGAATGAGTCCTAACTACCTCATAGTATGGTTAGACCTTCACTTATTTGTTTACAAATAAATCGTGATTTACTTCCGGTTACTTCTTCACCCATCAGTAGTTTCCCTTGATTATGTTTAAGATGCGTACAGGGTATATGTTTTATTATGATACGGTTTTGCAAATAAAAATGATCTATATGTAACGTTTAAACAAACTTAAAGTGTTTTACCTAACGAAAGCCCCCATATGTAAGTATAAACTGCATCAACCAGTTTGCCCAAGTAGGAATTCCCTTCTTTTCTTCTTTTTAAATGGTGGTGACACGGAATCCATTTTCGCTTCAAAGCTCGTTGCAGACGTCAACTCTCACACCCCTACCCCTAAATAAAATCCATAACAAAAAAACAACAACAAAAAACAAAACAAATCAAACAACAACAACACAACAACAAAAGACAACAATTACTTAAGAATATCAAATGAGATGACACCAATATAATGAGACAAGATCTAAGTTTGAGTATAATCTCCGTTGAGAAATGTATTGCAAGAGAAACCATGTGGTTACTTATTAAACCACCAAAGGAATTATAAAATGAAGCCAGATATGCCGATAAAATTAAAAAGCAATAGGCGTGTTAAAACAATATGAAACAATTTGTTATCATGTAACATTCACCTTATTTGCATATAAGATTTAGAGGACCGAGCGGACGAAATGTAAACACATAATTTATTGAAAAATATTGATGAAGTTGTAACACTTTTATAATTAATGAGGGTATTTTGTTATATATAAAGACATTTTCTTACCCAAGTTCCAGCCATCTTCACGGTAAAATCAATCTTTAAACAGATAAATTAAAATCACTGCTTGAATACATTAAAATTCAGCACAGTTTACTGTATTCGAATAGTAGACGGCGCTAGCAACAATAATTTTTCACCGCGATATTAGTGTGATGGTTCGAGAATAGTGTTGGTGCGAATTTTACGGTGCATAAGCATAGTATCAGAATGAAATTCCACCTCGGAAAAACACCCTGTGCCCATTTTTGCAAGCACGCGCACACACACACCCGAGTTTGGTGGACATAACAGTTATTCTAGATGACCAAAATATCCTACTTTTTCCTTTGCGGGAAATATGCCCTGATAGATTTTCCAAGGCGGACACATATCGGATCAACATTTTAAGGGTGGTAAGACAGAGTTTTTATCATTGTTAAACACTTAACGCATAGGCTCAATCATGCCTGACAATCCTAAAAGCCAAGGCTGACAAAAGCTCTGACATTCTGTTTAGAACCATACGAGGAGGGCTACCAACCGCTATTAGTATGCGATAATTTGTTACCCAATTGTAAGAGATTTTTACTGGCCGGGTTTCTCTTAACCTGTAATTTTCACTGAGTAAGAAAAGCGGTATCATTAACACTATTCAAAATGAGGTAAATGTTAGGCAATAAGGTAACTTTTCAACTGTTTGTGAGTTTCCAGAAAGTGTGTGTTGTAAAAAATAAAACAATCGTTCAAACATGATTGGATATATATTTATTACTGAAGTAATTGCACATACAGTGTGCCTACTCTGTTCGAATCCTCCGAGAACAATTCAATAACAAATATATTGTTTTGGCTTCATTTAAAAATAAATTCTTACAATTCTTAACCACATTAAATATAAAATTTTAAAATATTTCACAGTACTTTAAAAACAAAGATGTTATAACAAGCAACATCACGTTGTGAAGTTATCAAATTTGAAATACAAGCAGGAAAGATAACTGTGTTGAAAGAGTGTGTTGTTAACCCACGAAGAATATTAAGATGTTGTTTGATATAATGTTTGTTTAAAAATAAAGGGGTCTTTTATCTGCGTTTAAAATTCTGATCAGTGGTGTTTTGTCCAACCTCTCAAATTTATGGGAATGTTTTGTCTACCTAGAAAAAGTTATCGGGGCTATTTTGTCAACCTAGAAAAATACGGGGAGTGCTCTGTAGAAGGCAACATTAATGCCTCCGGTTTGCTAGGGATTTAATTAGGATAATTCCACACATCGAACGTGATATACTCTATTTCAGAATTAAAAGGAATGTATTTGGTAGCTTCTTTGTGTTTGAGTATTGTCATATACGCATTTATTTAAATATATTCTCAGTTTAATTATTGTTTTGTTTTTTATCATGTTGACTACCAACTCATTTTATATAATGTTCCACCAACATGCTGCTTACAAAGTAAAGAAGATGAATATTTCATAATATTTTTAAAGTAACAATGTACTTAATTCCAACTAAAAGGCAAAAAGAAAAAACAACCACATTAACACAAACTGCATTTTAGCAGTTAGAGTAATGTCCTCTTAATGGAAAAGGAGAAAAAGTAAAGGAGGTGTATCTTCAATAGCTTGATCGTTCTCAAAGTTTACATTCATTGCAGTATGAAAAAGTCCAAAGAAGAATAATAATTCTATTTCAATTTTATTGTCATGCGCATGCTAACTAATAATAACTAACCGACGATATATTCTATAACTTGAATATAGAAGCGCACTAAATAAATACCTCAAAAATAGATATGGCAATGCAATTTGAAAACCTATAGTCCTCTTACAAACATAACGAGAGAAAGAAAGTCCTAGTACCTATACCTGAATGCGGAATTACAAAATAATGAACTAGAATGGTATGAACAGAAATTTGAAGTTGTGCTTTGCACGATATCCGGTACTATTTCAAACATTGTGAACAATCAAAGACGAGCTTAACGTAAATACCCATTGTTGGTAGTAAATTCGACAGCAGCGCTTGAACTTCGTTGTTAAATTCATTATATGGCGACCAGTGTCTATAAAGCATGAAAATCCTCAAATCCCAAATATTTGTATTAAGTATATGCAATATAAACATTTAGAAGTTCACACATTTTTGTAAAAGCTAGCTGGACTATAAGAAAGGAAAATATAGTAATTGTCGATAAAAGACGATTGTATTCATACAAATTAATATATCTATCCTATGCTGATAAGTTATCATTTGTTACTCTCACTTTTATCCGGCAAATGGCTCGGGGCCATGAATGTCAAGGTTCCATTATTATTTATTATGTGTTTTGGAGGGGGTGGAGGTAGGGTAGGGTGGTGTTGCTTGGTGGCGGTTTTCCTGACTCTCTGTACATCACGTGGATGTTTATTGTCCATAACAGGTATTGTGTAAGGTTATATGAGTTATTAAAGTGTTTTAGCATTAAATATTGACTTGATATTCATCCGAATGTATCAGAAAATAAATAAAACGTAAAACATGACTTTAGAATGGATTTTAAGACCAGAGACTACATAGGTCGATTCAGAAATGAAATTAAACTATCTTAATTTTCCACATTCTTTTTTATACAAATTTAAAGATTATAAAGGTAAACAATAGCCATTTTTACAAATACAAAAATAAGGAATAGATTTACTTCAATTAGTAAATGTTTAGGAAAATCAACACAATCGTTAGTGGCTACGCATACTTATAAAAATATAAGGGCGATTGTGAATTTATTTGTGGCCGAATTAATCCGGACCCGTTGTTTCTTACTACTGATATTTATATTATTTTTATGTTTATTTATTCAGAGAAATGTTCGATAAAGGGATTTTTCCCAATAAGGACTGGTCTTAAACTGTAATTACTCAAATACGAGTAACAACAACTTAATTCAGGTAATACACATTTAATTTGCTTGGGTCGCTTGTTTTAAAGATAAGTGATATTAGCTGCTGAGATTTGACAAACGCGCATTCATTGTTATGCTTTGTGTTTCTATATGGCTGATTTGGCTTTGTGACAGGTAGGGATAAGTTACACTCGTATAAGGTGGATCATGATCCATGTCCAAATCAGCGGCAGATAATCATGTTAGACGAAAAGAATGCGGTGAATAACAATTGGAAACTGATGCAGCAGGGCATTGATCAATACCAACAATGGTGCAAACCACTAAACACGTAATATATTTAATTTGTACAATTTAATGTGCCAATTTTCAGAGTCGTGTCTTTCCATTGAGAAACTATTGTACACTTAGTGTTTCAAGATAAATGGATAAAATATTTTTAATCGACATAAGGCGCACTAATGAGCTTTTGTCAGATTTGTATTTTATTTTATAATATCCCCATGTTGGGATAATGCAAGTAAATCATAATTTGAGAAGACAAAGGAGTTTACATGCGAGCCTAATGTAAAAGTTTGAACGAATCTGTAATCAGTGATTTAACAGTGAGTAAACAAAAGAGCAAATCCAAAAATTACTGCAGTGAAACGGTCATATGGCGAAAGGGACCAACATGGGTGTTGAAACATGTTTTCCAGAGCTTTAACCTCACACTTCCTGAGGGGTTTCCAATATGCAAGCAATAAAAAAGAAAACATCTATTTAAATAAAAGATGTCCAAGCGCTAACGTTTACCTAGATAAGTTATGACGTCAGTAAAAGAAGTATTGTTTGTTTGTTCCTGGCCATTTAATGTGATTTACAAGTATTGAAACCTCGTATGAGTTTGATCATTTAGGACATACAGTGATTGTTTCCTATTCACTTGTTGTCGAACTAATCACTTGTCATCGAAATATCGTAAACATTTTTCTACTAAAGGTATCGATCTTCACCTAAGCCATGAAGAATAACAAGGTAAACGCTGTGCAAAATGTCCAGCTTGACTATGTTGGAGAACGAACCGACCAGCATGTAGAAAAAACGGCATGCAGAAAGCATGTAGGCAGAAAGACAGGCAGACAGGCATACGAAACACAGTGTATAGTTTTAGCCATATTGAGACCGAAAGTCCAGTACAAAATCTGAATGAGTTATTTAAAGTAAGCCAGATCCTGGATTAATAGGGCTGACAATTGATGTTCTCGCGTGGAATTGACGCATTATACACTTGTCATTTTAATTAATAATTCTTTATTTATAATGTGAAGTAAGAGGTGTAATTGAATTGATTAATTTGCACATCCTTCTTATACCGGTAAACTTCATGAAATTAATCAGACAATCGGAACTCCAATTGGAAGAGGGCCGCCCGTATACATACGTACTAATGGGCTCAGCATTGAATTAATCATTAACACGAAGACTCGTAAAGAAATCGCTAGAACAGGCATGTCCTCTGTGGATTATACATAATGATGATGATGATGATGATGATGATGATGATGATGATGATGATGATGATGATGATGATGATGATGATGATAATGATGATGATGACGATGATGATGAAAAATAATACGACAATATTCATGTTCTAGTCACTGCAGGGTGTTACTTAGACCTGAACACTAATGAAATATGAATAATCAGGGCTTAAGGATATTTGCTTTTTAGTTTTTCTCTCTCTCTCTCTCTTTCTCTCTTTCACTCTCTCTCTCTCTCTCTCTCTCTGCATGTAGATGTTTATATGTATATATGCTGATAATCATATGTAAATAAATATTTTGTTATATTGTTAAATAATAATGTTAAATCAAAGACAATGTTTATATTACAATACCAGACATAAAGAAAATCGATCGGAGACAGGTGAATGGATACACACCGTACAACCGGGAACACCCCCAAAGACGTGTCCGGTTGTGGAAATGCCGAAATCCGTACCGAGAGGCATTGAAAAGTAACATGTAAAATTCGCTGAATTGTCTCCAATTCATCACATCAGTACGGACCACATCAATATACATACCGGATTTTGATATGGTACTTCCCATACACAGGTGTCCCCGTTGTCCGTCTGTTTCTCCCTAACGACATACACACCTTAGCTCGCTAGGTCCTTTGTGAATGCGTAGTATTGTAAACATTCTTAACATGTTGCAGAATCTAATAACCTCTATACAACCACATTATGAACATGAATCGAAAATCGCATCGCCATTCTATAGCAACAGCGTTGTTTAATGGAAAACACTTTTTTACTAGTTTATTATACAGATTTGTTAATAAATAACTTTGAATGTAGACATAATATATTTAACGAAATTTAAAAATAAAGGATAGACCAATGAGCATGTCTTCGTGTAAGCTTTGTCGTAATCCTCAATATTTACGAATATACATAGTTATAACAAGAGTATCCTACTAACAAACTTAAGAAAAGATACATCAGTGCTTAAAGGTCAAATTAAACGATTTTTGTTTTGGCATTTTAATGCATATTTACATGACAAAAAAATAATTAAAATTAAAATAAATTAGTATAAGATTATTAGAAAGTATTGTACTCAGACACGTTATTTGATAAGATGGTTGACAATGTTTTATTTATTATTGTCTTTATTTCCAGCATGCATACTTTGTAACTCTTCATACATTTTCTTTTCAAAAAGTGGGATGTTGATTCCTCAAATGGCATATATCTTATTCCATAACGTAAATCTTTATTTAATGAACAATTTCTACAATCTTCTAGACCTAATTTGCACGATCATGAGACATAATTAAACATTATGCTTGTTTATTTAAATTGATCCTGAACGTATTATATAATAAGATGTAGGTATGTCTGTAGTCCGATTGTATATCTCTATTTACCACCATTATTTACTAGGTTCCAGAATAAATGACAGTAATGAGATTCATGAAGTTCAGTCGACTTTGATCAAAGTTGCAGAGACATTATTTTCTACTATCAATCTGATTTTACGCAAATAGACATTTAACACATGTATCACATTGTATAAAACGAAGTTATACTTTTCATCTAATTTCCATCTAAATTCCCTTTTTTACTAACAGTGTTCATGAAGTACAAACGTTTATTACACTGTAAAAATATAATATGGGCTGTATGGTTCGGAAACTTTAATATTTCAATAATGCTGAATGCGACTCGGCCAAATGTTTGCATAAGTACAAGACACGATACAATAGAACAAAACAACCCGACCTTCATACGTTTAAAACTATTTTTATCTCATTGTTCAAATGTGCGCATCGATTATGAATCGCATATGCACCTGAAGTGCATGCGCAGTTCAATATTATGCTGAGTTGTTGAGCTAAAAGCACGTATAAGCAAGTCAAAAGAAGAATAGTGACAACAAAAACTTGAACTAGAATAGCATGTTCAGATAGGATATAGATGTCAGAGGTACTCTTTGATTCCATTTAAAATTTTCTTATTTGGCAAGTTAAACTTAGCGTCTTTCCGTTGTCAGATTTAAGCGTAATGCAAATAATAATATTATGACAGGTTTGATCATGTCATAAATTTCTGCCTTCTTTACATTGTTTATGTTTAATAGCATATAGTCGGGCTGATAAGCATATCTTAACACTAAGGTTATTATCAAGCGCTTTAACTGCCACGCACGTGTAGCACGACGTCCATCAAATAGGCTTCGAGCATCGAATTCTGAAGTCAAGGGTGACTTTTGCGGCATAATATTCAACGCGACCTACAGTCAGAAGGACATTGGCACTTAGTCACTTTGAAAGATGAGCAAGTTCTTCGACATTCAAACTTGATGTTTTTGAATGTCGAGTTGAATGTCGTGTCAAATCTTGTGCGAGCATAACATTCAAACTTGGTGCATTTGAATGTCATGGCATTAGTCGTGTCGAATGTTGCATCAACTCGACATTTTAACTTTGTCACTTTGAATGTCGAGTTAAATGTGGTTCTGAATGCTATACCAACACGACATTCACACTTAGTGAATAGAATGTGACTTAGTCAGTTTGAATGTTTAATCTAAATGTCGTGCCAAACGTTATGTCAGCATGTCATTCAATATTCATTTTAAATGTCCATCTGAATATCGTTTTATTTGTATTTAAATATTTTTTTTTTCATTTTGTTTGTCACTAACGTGTACCGTAACTTATAAGCGTAAGTTAAATGTATATTTTCATCTTTAGTCCGGTTGGATTTTAGAATGCTCATGTAAAAATCGCATCGTCGAAAATGACGAAGTTAAACAAACCGGGAAATTTAACTAAATCAAATATCGCCGTCATTGTTATTTATACACACCTAGAAAAAATAATAATGTACTCGTTTTTTAATAACTCAAGCAGAGTTTCAATTGCTTTGTAAAAAGTATATTTTGCTTTCCCATCTTAGTTTGTGTGATATACATGACCAGTGTCTAAAGTTCAGAAGTTTCCATTATTGTGGAAAACAACGATAACAAAACTTGAATTTTGAATGGCTACATTAAAAAATGACATAAAATATTAGCACCGTTCAATGATATCCATTGAACCATTTAGAAATCGATATGGTACTTGCAATTCGATTTTCTATCTTAGGTGTTGCATGTTATGTTCAGTAACGAATAATATTTGAGAATAGTTGTGCATAAAAACTAGTTATAGGTTCTTAATTATTTTAGTTTGTTTTACAATATAATGAATTCGCTAACATCCACTTTGACGGTGGTACATGTATTAAACATTAAGGGAAATACAATGGCGAATTAACATTTCTTTTCGAAACAATATTTCTAACAATTATTTCTTAATGCTTTAAGTTTACAGAGTAACAAGATCAACTTATCTTTCTAAAATAAATCCAACAAAAACAAAAAGAGTTCTCTCTCTCTCTAAAGAGCTACTTCCCTTGACCAATTTGGGTTGTAGAAAATAGAGAAATAGCGACGCGTTCAGGGGGCTTTCCTGTTTAATAGTACTTAGATACAATGTTCTAAGTCGGCCGTTTTCTCTCAGCCTATCAGAGTCAGAAGACCTGTGTAAATGTTCTATCACGACCTTGTCCGTCTTACCGGACTTGACTGACGGTGTTCAAGCGCGTAAACAAGGGTGTTACTGACGATGGACTTATCATTTCTTATAACATTTCTCAGGTCATACCCCTTTTGGTCATTTAATACCTGGAATATTGCCTCTTAACATAGAAAAGAATAATTGATCAATTTGCATGAAAGTGTCTCTCGACACATCGTGCTTATGTACTAAATGAGACAACGGAAAGTATGGCAATATCCTATTTGTACCATGGTCAGACTCATTTCTAGGTCATTTAATCATCGGTTCAGATCGTTTTAAAGTTAACATACGAGGGGCACTTTTTAAGTTCGTAGAGTAAGCCTATAACTTTTAACGCGATAATAAAATTACACGATTCTTTACACAGAGCTAGTGTAAATATTCCCTTTTCGAACGGTGTCAAGCTTTGTGGCGTACGTGGTCCACGTGCGCGCTGCGATGGATATTTTCAACACTTTAGTAAAATACTGGTTGTGAAACCTGGATCTATCATTTTTAACCCGAATCTAAGGCTAAAAATACAGGTACGCATCAGAGAAAGATCCATTGTAGATCAACCAATGTTAAGTAGTTGTGGTCCAAAGTAACGTTCCTTGCTCAAGAGGACATGACAGCTTTAAACAGAAATTGTAAAAACAAAACAAACAACAAACAACACTCTTTTCAGATGAAGAAAGGTAAAAGGACACAGGGAGGATCGGCATTTGTGCTGGCGATGCTGTTTCTGACACTGAGTTTACCATATACAACTCCCAGCACTTCTACTAGTACAGCACATACTAATGCCAGTGGTTTAACAACCACAACTACCACACCTACAACAACTACGACATCAATGACACCAACAGCTTCCACAACCACACCAATTACAGCCACAATAACTCCAACTACTAAGACATCGACACCAACTACTACCACAACATCAACTTCAGCGACAGCAACTACTACTACAGAGACACCAACTACGAAAAAAACGACACAAACTCCTACCACAACGACACCAACTACTACGAAAACAACACCTACAACGACAACAACACCTACAACTACCACACCAACTCCAACAACTACCATACCTACAGGATCTAGTACCACAATCAATCCAACTACTTCAACAACCACTCCAACTACTACCACAACTACACCGACTACTACCACAACGACACAATCTACTACCACAACCACATCAACTACTGAAACAACGACACCAACTTCTACAACAACTACAGCAACTACTACAATAACAACTCCAACAACGAAGACAACAACACCTACTACGACCACAATGACTTCATCTGCTACAACTATGACACCAAGTACTACGACAACACCTACCACGACAACAACAGCAGCAACTACCGAAACAACAGCAACAAGGACCATGCCTATATCAACTAATACCACAATCACTCAAAATACTACCACAACCATGCCAACTACTACTACAACTACACCAACTACTACAACAACGACACCCGCTACTAACATAACAACACCAATTACTACAACAACGACACAAACTACTACCACAACAACTCCAATTACTGCCACTACCAGTCCAACTACTACAACAATGACACCGACTTCTACGACGACTTCAACTAGTACAACTACGACACTAACAACTACCAGACCTACAGCATCAACTACTACAGTAACTCCAATTAATATCACAACCACAACAACTTCTACCACAACTACACCTACTACTGCAACAAATACACCAACTCCTGCGACACTATCAATTACAACAACGACACCAACTACCACAACAACCACACCAACTACTACGACAACGACACAAACTACAATGGCATCGACAGCAACTACAACCATAACAACACCAACTACTGCCACTTCCACTCCAAATAGTACAACAGCGACACCAATTGCTACAACAACACCAACTGCAAGTATAACCACAACAATACCTACGACAACGACACCATCAACCACAACAACGACACCAACTACAACGTCAACGACACCAACTGCAAGTATATCCACAACAACTCCTACGACAACGGCACCATCAACCACAACAACGACACCAACTACTGCGTCAACGACACCAACTGCAAGTATAACCACAAAAACTCCTACGACAACGACACCATCAACTACAACAGCGACACCAACTACTGCGTCAACGACACCAACTGCAAGTATATCCACAACAACTCCTACGACAACGACACCATCAACTACAACAGCGACACCAACTACTGCGTCAACGACACCAACTGCAAGTATAACCACAACAACTCCTACGACAACGACACCATCAACTACAACAGCGACACCAACTACTGCGTCAACGACACCAACTGCAAGTATAACCACAACAACTCCTACGACAACGACACCATCAACTACAACAGCGACACCAACTGCTACGACGACAACAACTGCAAGTAAATCCACAACAACACCTACGACAACTACACCATCAACTACAACAGCGACACCAACTACTGCGTCAATGACACCAACTGCAAGTATATCCACAACAACTCCTACGACAACGACACCATCAACTACAACAGCGACCCCAACTACTGCGTCAACGACACCAACTGCAAGTATAACCACAACAACACCTACGACAACGACACCATCAACTACAACAGCGACACCAATTGCTACGACAACACCAACTGCAAGTAAATCCACAACAACACCTACGACAACGACACCATCAACTACAACAGCGACACCAATTGCTACGACAACACCAACTGCAAGTATATCCACAACAACACCTACGACAACGACACCATCAACTACAACAGCGACAACAACTCCTACGACAACGACACCATCAACCACAACAACGACACCAACTACTGCGTCAACGACACCAACTGCAAGTATAACCACAACAACACCTACGACAACGACACCATCAACTACAACAGCGACACCAACTGCTACGACGACACCAACTGCAAGTATAACCACAACAACACCTACGACAACGACACCATCAACTAGCAACAACGACACCAACTACTACGTTAACGACACCAACTGCAAGTATAACCACAACAACTTACTACGACAACGACACCATCCAACTACAACAACTGACCACCAACTACTACGTCAACGACACCAACTGCAATTATATCCACAACAACTTCTAACGACAACGACACCATCAACTACAACAACGACCCCCAACTACTACCGTTCAACGTACACCAACTGCAAGTATAAACCACAACAACACATACGACAACGACACCATCAACTACAACAGCGACACCAACTACTACGTCAACGACACCAACTGCAAGTATATCTACAACAACTCCTACGACAACGACACCATCAACCACAACAGCGACACCAACTACTGCGTTAACGACACCAACTGCAAGTATAACCACAACACCTACGACAACGACACCATCAACTACAACAGCGACACCAACTACTGCGTCAACGACACCAACTGCAAGTATATCCACAACAACTTCTACGACAACGACACCAACTACTACAACAACGACACCAACTACTACGACAACGACACAAACTACAATGACATCGACAACAGCTACAACCATAACAACACCAACAACTGCCACTTCCACTCCAAATAGAACAACAACGACACCAATTGCTACGACGACACCAACTACTACGTCAACGACACCAACTGCAAGTATAACCACAACAACACCTACGACAACGACACCATCAACTACAACAGCGACACCAACTACTACGTCAACGACACCAACTGCAAGTATATCCACAACAACACCTACGACAACGACACCATCAACTACAACAGCGACACCAACTACTACGTCAACGACACCAACTGCAAGTATATCCACAACAACACCTACGACAACGACACCATCAACCACAACAACGACACCAACTACTACGTCAACGACACCAACTGCAAGTATAACCACAACAACACCTACGACAACGACACCATCAACTACAACAGCGACACCAACTACTACGTCAACGACACCAACTGCAAGTATAACCACAACAACTCCTACGACGACACCATCAACTACAACAACGACACCAACTACTGCGTCAACGACACCAACTGCAAGTATATCCACAACAACTCCTACGACAACGACACCATCAACCACAACAACGACACCAACTACTACGTCAACGACACCAACTGCAAGTATAACCACAACAACTCCTACGACGACACCATCAACTACAACAACGACACCAACTACTGCGTCAACGACACCAACTGCAAGTATATCCACAACAACTCCTACGACGACACCATCAACCACAACAACGACACCAACTACTACGTCAACGACACCAACTGCAAGTATAACCACAACAACCCCTACGACAACGACACCATCAACTACAATAGCGACACCAACTACTACGTCAACGACACCAAATACGACAAAAACGACAGCAAATAGTACAACAACTCCAACAACGAAGACAACAACACCTACTACGACCACAATGACTCCATCTGCTACAACTATGACACCAAGTACTACGACAACAACACCTACTACAACAACAACAGCAGCAAATACTGAAACAACAACAACAACAATGACCATGCCTACAGCATCTAATACCACAATCACTCAAAATACTACCACAACCATGCCAACTACTACTACAACTACACCAACTACTACCCCAACGACACCCACTACTAACATAACAACACCAATTACTACAACAACGACACAAACTTCTACCACAACAACATCAACTACTACGACAACTGCTACGACAACACCAACTACTTCTATAACAACACCAACTACTACAACAACGACACAAACTACTACCACAACAACTCCAACTACTGCAACAACCAGTCCAACTACTACAACAATGACACCGACTTCTACGACGACTTCAACTAGTACTTTAACAAATCCAACTACTACAACTACGACACTAACAACTACCAAACCTACAGCATCTAGTACTACTGTAACTCCAATAATACCACAACCACACCAACTTCTACCACAACTACACCTACTACTGCAACAACTACACCAACTATTACTACAACTACACCAACTCCTGCGACACTATCAATTACAACAACGACACCAACTACCACAAAAACCACACCAAC